>QRFJ01004354.1:0-45922 GCA_006176705.1 Cocos nucifera | reverse complement strand
ATCAAATTCAATTTAGGTTTAGCTAAATGTGTTAACTTTTCTACCTATTGAGCTTTCTCAAGTTCAACCTTAGAGGCAATAATTTCTTCACCAAGAATTTTTTTTTCTAAAAAGATTGTCCTATTGCTGATGAACATCTTTTGTTCTTCAGCATGGTAGAAATAGTAATCTCTAGTTTCCTTGGGGTATCCTATAAACACATACTTATTAGATCGGGGGTCAAAATTTATTTGTATGCAAACATTTAATGTAGGCTGGATAATCCCAAACTCGAAGGTGAGAGAGTGTAGGCCTTCGCCTAGTCCATATATCATATGGAGTCTTTGCAATAGATTTACTCGAAACATTATTTAATATAAAACATGCAGTCTCAAGAGTATAACTCTAAAATGAAATAGGTAGATTAGTAAATCCTGTCATGAATCGAACCATGTCCAATAAACTTTGATTCCTTCTTTTTGATACACCATTATATTATGGTGTCTTTAGAGGAATCCACTATGAGAAAATCTCATTCTCTCCTAAATATGTTAAGAACTTACTGGATAGGTATTCACCTCCTCGATCTGATTGAAGATTTTTAATATTTTTTCTAGTTTATTGTTCCACTTCATTATAAAATCATTTGAATATTTTAAATAATTGAGACTTATGTTTCATAAGATAGATGTACCCATACCTAGATAAATCATCAGTAAACATAATGAAATAGTGATATCCACCTCTAGCACTAGAGTTTATTGGTCCACATACATCACTATGTATGAGACTTAGAACTTCACTGGCATTTTCACCCTTTCCAGTAAAAGATGACTTTGTCATCTTTCCAAGAAGATAGGATTCAAAGGTCGGCAATGATTTACAATCATTGACATCAAAAATTTCCTCTTTGGCTGGCTTGTTTATCCTATTTTTGTTAATTTGACCAAGTCTATAATGCCAAAGGTAGGCATCATTGACATTGTCTAATCTAGAATATTTATTAGAAGTATACATTTCATTCACAGGTTGTGATAAAATATAAATATCATTATTTTATTGTCTATGTATTATTGTAACATCATTCATAATGATATCATAATAATCTTCTTTTATTTATAAATAATAATAAGCTTTGGCCAAAAGGCCAACAGAGATTATATTCATCAATAAAGAAGGATAGTAATAACAATCATCTAAAAAAATGACATTACCATTGAAAATAAGTTGAACTATTTTTAAAGTTAGAAATGGAATAGATCTTCCATCTTTAAATTTCAAGAATCGCTCGATATTTTTAAATTTTCTAATAACTTAAAGTCCTTATAACGAATTATAAATATGAATTGGACTTTCGGTATCCAATATCTAAGTAGTAGTATCACTAATAGAGAAATTACAACGTGTTATCATATAATATTCTTGATCAATAACTCCTTGCTTTTTTCTCTTGTTTAGCCTGTTGAGATCAAAAAAAGCAAGGTACTAAGGATAGTTTCTCTTTCAGTGCCTCTGCTTCTTTAGTAGAAGCACTATACCTGATTTAGGTTAGTCTTGGATCTTTTATTTAGACTGGACATAGAAGCTCCAATATGAACCTCTTCATGCTGCTGAATAATGTTCAACTTTTGATACTTATTATCAAAGTTGTGTCCCATAAGTGTATCACTGTCTAACAGTGAATGGAGTAACTAGGATTTGGGTTTAACTGCACAGAGGATAATAAAAAATCTAATTAGTAAATGATTTATTAAGCCTTAAGATTTGGACTTCAATCAAAAGGTCATCCCACTATTTATATGAATTAGTAGCCTCTACCTCCAATTTGAGGAATTATTCTAATTTCTTAGTGGATACTAGAATCCATATAGACTACATAAGGGCCCAAGGAATGCTCTGGCTAACCTATGTGCATATATGGATAGTTTCTTGATCAATTATTTTTTCAAATAATTTTTAGTATTAGGTTTTGCCCTAGATATATTTTTAGTAGGCTAGGACCTTTACTGAAAGTCCTGATTAGATCCAACCATTAACATGACTAAGTTCGGTGCATCAAATGAATGATCAAACTTGATGAAAGCTCTGGCTAATCTAATCACTATTCAGAGAGTGCGACCTAATGATCATATGATAAATGATAATTCTAATATCTTGAAAAACACCAAGCATAAGGTGTCTCTAATGTCCACCCAGACTATTGGATCCATTATCATCCATCTTAATGGGAGGCTATGATTTAGTTATCACCATAACTATTTTATTTTAGGGATCTAATAATTTTAAAAAAATTGGTTAACCTATTTTAGAGAAGAGAAAAAGAAGATCAATCAGCTAATCACGATCCTTCCACTGACTTTTCCAAGTGAGTTAATAGAGATTAGGGATAAGCCAGTCTAAGGGCACCTAAATCAATCACTATGATTTATCTAGCTGACATGGGTCAGCTTGAATTATTAAGTGATCTGATCAAAACATAATTTCATCAAAAAGGCTAGGTAAGTGAGGTTGGTGGGAGGGATATACCATTACTTGTCAATGACCAAATCAGTATGAGTAGCTCCCAATTAAAAATCACTGATCATATACTATCAGATTTACTTTAGATACGAACTGGTTAATTAGTTTCAATTGGATTCACCTAATAGCTCGGGCTAGATCGCTTAGCCAAGAATTAAGTCCATTTAGTTCTTGTTAAAGATATGAACTTGACCAACTACAACTATTGCAATTGATCTACAGAGTCTTTGACCTAATCCAAGACAACATTTGATTAGATTTAATCAATTATTTTAATTAAGTTCATTCTTTAATCTAACCTTAGGTCTAATCCAATTAATGGACCTAATTCACTCTAACCTATTAACCCATGCGTTATGATTTTTTTTCTTAGGATCTTTGATTCATAATCTTAGATCCTAATCAAGAATCCTTAATTCTTAATTAAGTGTTAGGCTGAGAGTTGGGGTTTGACATTTTAAAAATAATTTTCATGTTTGTAAAATATTTTTATAACCTGGTTCTATCAACCAGTTGCATGTTTGATTCATAATCAATATGTATATAATATAAATAAAATCATGAATCTACTTTAAATCTAATCTAAACATATTCATGATAATAAAATTTAGATTAAAATAATTTTAATTCTAACAAATCATAAATCACTTTAGATCAAATCTAACATATTTATGATCATAAAATTTAGATTAAAATAATTTTAATTAAATTATAAATTTTTTAGATCAAATCTAACTTATTTATGATTAGGTTTTAGATTAGCACGTACTAGGACAATCTTTTCACTGTAAGAAATAAATCTTATAGCAGGACAACTTTATAAGATCAATCCATGTGATCTAAATATTTAATTTTAAATTTAAACTTAGATTATAATTTATATCTAATATAAATAAATAATCTAAAATATGCATAAGAACCATGTCGAATAGATCTAGGCTCTAATACCAATTTAAGCAAAAACTAGGATTTACATGCATCTATTTTGAAACTTTTTCAAAATTATGTATAGCGAAAGATAGAGATTAATTAAATTAATCTATAAAATATATAAAATATTTCTAGATCTAGGATCTTATGATATGATTTATGCAAGTATTAAATCTAAAAATTAAACATGAAACTAAAAGGAAAGATGTTGATCATATCAACATCGATCAGATCTAGATCTAATCTAGATAACTATGGAGACAAATCTCAATACCTTTTCATAGGTCGAGAACTCCTCTTGTTGATTCAATCTTGAGGTTATTGCTTCGAGTTGCATAGGTATCTGACCTCTATGGGTTGTCCATATGAAGCCTCGAATTGATCAGAAGTCCAGTGATGGAAATCAGTACAGTGTGCTAGCACTTTGCTAATCCTTCTTCGATGGTTGATCACGAACCTCCTTCTTCAATTTGCTTAGATCTTTCAAGGATCAAAGGAGGTTGGGAGGAATTAGGAGAGAGAACTTTCTTCTCAAAACTCACAAAGAAAGGTGAAAGAAGAGGAATAGAATCCCTAGAGAAGAATCCTTCTTCTTTTTTCTTTTTCTCTTACAATAGGACACATAAAAACTTTGTCCTAATATGTCCCCATACCCAAGACTTTCTAATGCCTAGAAATCCCATGCCCAAGCTCTGTCTCTAGCGAATCCACTGTAGAAATCCCATGCCCAAACTCCCTATAAATAGGGAGATATGGAAGAGTCCTCTAGGTCAAATACCTAGAAAAGGGATGTCCAAAGGGGCAATTGTAGGGAACGCTCAACTTTTAGGCACCTTCTTCTTCTCCTAGCCATGCCATACCTTGTATGCATATGAAAATCCCCTCTTTTCTTGCACTAAAATCAGATCAAATCTGATTATGAGTTGGCACCAATGTTGGATAGGATTAGTGAGGTGTTAAACTCTATCCAATAGAGTCCTAGGTCAAAATAACTTATTTGTTTTGACCTGATCCATAACCAATTTCCAAATTAGAAGAGAGGGGGTGCAAGGGGTGGTGTGGACATTTCTGGGTCTAAGGGATCTCTTACCAAAACTCAAGGAGAGAGGGAGTGGGAGGGTGAGGTGGCGCAAGGGGGGAGTCCCAATCAAATTGGGACTTTCATGTTTTGACTGGTCAAAGCAAATTTTAAGCCTAATCAAATTAGAACTAGTGCAACCTAATTAAAGGTATTCCTAGTCCAACTAAGAGCCTATTTAAATTAGATTAAATTAAATTTAATTTTGATTTAAATTCTAATTAAATTAAAAATTAGGTCCATACAAGTCCTAATTCAACAGGGAATTGATCTCTCTAGCAATTTGCTTATCCCATAAACCAATAGAACTTGACCTAATTAAGTCCAAACCAAATCTAATTAAATTTTATTCAATTAAACTCAATCTCAACCCTCTTGCTCAATCAGATTGAGCTAATTAGCAATCTGATTGCTGATGAATCTTCCTACATCACTTGCACTAGGTCAAACATCAATTGCATTAATTGTTTGATCCTAAAATGATTCTTAATTATTGATCAACCACTCAATCAGATTGAAATCTTTAATATATGTGACCCCATAGGTTCGAACCTAAATTGATAGCATAAGAATAAATTCTTATACCAATCGAAGTGACTATCTAGCAATGGTACCCGATGGTCGGATAGGTTAAATGTATAAAGCAACATTATAGAATCCATGTGGATATGATTTTCGTATAATTCATTCCCTTGACCATGAATGCTTATAGGATGACTCAAGGTTTAACTATCAATCCTGAATAAGTCATCCATATTGTATTTCAAATTATCAAATCCATCATATGGATTACACTGGCCAAGATTTTGCTAAATTAAAATACAGTGATGCATTATCTCCAAACTCTTGAATTGGTCAATCCCATCTTGATCACTCACTGACTTCATAAGTATTTAACTGTATTTGAAAATCTTCCATCACTAAATTAAAAATTCAGGTAGTCTGGCACCAAAGCATAGTGAGTTGCTTGGAAGTCACTATGGTGATCTCAGATCAAAGGGATACTTATACCCATATCCTATCAAAGCTATTCTTGATAGTAGAATGCTCTAGAGTTAGTTACATTCTATGATGATGTACCCGTATATCTCATCTGTATGCCATACTAGTATCTTCACACTCTTTGGTTAAGAGGACAACCAACCCATATGACGCATAATGATATATACTCGATAAACATTGTTGTCCTAGATAATAACGTATCATTTAATCATGAATATTTTAAGAACTAATCAATAAATTCTTTCTTTATTGAATCTAAATAGTCCTAAGAACTTCATCATAACACAGGAGTTTATTAGATGTATACTTGTGATGAAAAATGCCAGAATAAAAATTTTATTTATTATAAATTATTTATATTTTACAAGATGAGCTCAACTATCAATAGGATGATGATTAGCTTTGAAATAGATTTTTCAATATACGGGCTTCTCCTGTGATGGGCTTTGCTACTGTGGCTTCTTCATAGGCTTCTCCTTCACTATTGTGGTTCAAATTTGATGCACTTTTTTCAACACAGATGAAAAGATGAATTGAAGCTTTGCCAATCAAAGCACCTAACTAAAAGGATAGTGAAGAGATTGACAAAAATCAAGGTGAACCAGCTAAACCACTTGTTACTATTTTGCTAGATACAGATCCAAAATTAACTGTTCAAATTAGATCTCGATTGAAGCCTAAACTAAAAGTGAAGTTGATGGCTTTTCTTCATTCGAATGCCAACATATTCACTTAGTCAACTTCAAACATGCCAGGAATCTCTACTGGTGTTATTGTACATAACTTGAATGTCAATTTTAAACATTACCCTATGCAGAAAAAGAAAAAAAAATTGCTCCAAGAAGATAGAAAGTTATAGATGAAGAAGTTGATAAAATTTTGAAAGCTAATTTCATTAGAATAATTCAATATCCAAAGTGGATTGCAAATGTTATGATGGTAAAAAAGATAAATGATAAATAGAGGATCTGTATTGACTATATCAACCTCATCAAAACTTGCTTGAAAGATAGTTTTTTCCTTCCAAGAATAGACCAACTTGTTGACGCTACTTCGGGACACAAACTGCTAAGTTTCATGGATGCCTTTTCTAGCTATAATCAGATCAGAATGACATCTAAAGATAAAGAAAAAATGGCTTTTGTTACTGGCAAAGGTTTGTATTGTTATAAGATGATACTTTTTGGTCTTAAAAATATAGGTCCTACATACTGATTGGCTACAATATGGAAGTCTATGTCAATGACATATTGGTAAAGAGCATTGAAGTAGATTGGCATATTACCAATCTGAAGAAAGCCTTTAGAGAGCTCTGCAAGTATCGAATGAATCTCAAACCTAACAAATATGCTTTTAGAGTGACAATTAGGAACTTCTTGGGTTTTCTTGTGACTCAGAGAGGAAGAGAGGCCAATCCTAAAAAAATTCGAGCTCTACTTAAGATGAAGCATCCAAGAATGATAAAGAAAGTACAATGGCTTGCTAGGTGGTTGGCATTACTTTGCTGATTTATATTCAGATCAATCAAAAAGTGCCTTCCCTTCTTTAAAATTTTGAAGCCCATTAAAGACTTCGACTGGTCGGACAAGTGTTGATTAGCATTCAATGATCTCAAGGAGTACCTTGGCTTAGTTCCATTATTATCAAAGCCAGTTGAAGGTGAAGAATTACTCATATATTTATCTGCTGACCTAATGCTATTAGCTTAGGTTTTTTAGTCTGAGATGAAACAGGAACATAAAGGCTAATTTATTATACCAGCAAACCATTATGGGATGCTGAAACCTGATATACAAAGATAGAAAAGATGATATATGCTTTGATTACATCAACTAGATGACTTAGGCTTTATTTTCAAGCTCATTCTATTATTGTTCTAACTAATCAACCATTGAGATCGATCTTACAATGACTTGACACTTTGATCGAGTAGCTAAATGGGCTATTGAGCTTGGTAAGTTTGATATTCATTACCAGCCTAGACCTTCATTGAAAGCTTAGGTATTGGCCGACTTTGTTATGGAGTGCTCCATTCATGATGAAGAACCAGATTTGGAAAGCCCATAGGAGATTATTAAAAATTCTTGTGGGGTATTGCATGTTGATAGGGCTTCAAATGTGAAAGAAAGTGGAGTTGATTTGATTCTAGCCAGTCCAGAGGGTGTCATTACTGGGCATGCTTTAAGATTTAACTTCAATACTTTCAATAATGGTATAAAGTATGAAGCACTTATTGCTAGACAAGATGGCAAAAAACCTTAGTGTTAAAAAGCTCAATGTCTTCACAGACTCACAGCTTGTCGTCGGTCAGGAACGAGGTTAATTCGAAACTAGAGATTCCATAAGGTCTCGATACTTGTAGAATATAAAAAGAATTATCAAAAAGCTTCAAAAATCTGGTAGTCATGCAAATATCAAGATTGGAAAATGCTCGAGCTAATACCTTGTCTCATCTCACCACATCGGGTAATTCCAAGATCAACCAGAAAGTGCTCATTGAAGTTCTTGAGAAATCCAGCATAGAAATTTTGACAATTGCCTAAATTGATCATGTCCCGAGCTAGATTGATCCATTAATGAATTATATTGCTAAAGAAGTTCTACCAAATGATCCTGCTAAAGCAAGGAAGGTTAAAAGGTAGGCCCCATGGTATATTATTCTAGATAATAGGCTATATAAAAGGTAATATTCATTTCCATTGCTTCATTGTTTATGATCATCAGAAGCTGATTATGCTTTTTAAGAAGTCCATGAAGAAATCTATGGCAATCACTTAGGAGGTAGGTTGTTAGCATACAAAGTCATTTGGTAAGGTTATTACTAGCCAACTATCCAAAAAGATGCAGCCGATCTTGTTAATAAATGTGACAAGTGTCAAAGGCACACCAATATCCAACATTAGCCTGTAGCCAAACTCATTCCTATTACAGCACCTTAGCCTTTGGTATATAGGAAATAGATATTCTTGGACCTTTTCTAATAGCGATAGGACAAAGAAAATTCTTGGTTGTCGCTATTGATTATTTCACTAAATGGATGAAAGCAGAACCTCTGGCATAAATTACAGAAAAGAAGATGCAGGACTTAATTTGAAAGTTAATTATTTATTATTTTAGCTTACCTTGGGTCATTATCACTAATAATGGATGATAATTCGATAATCCAAAGTTCAAGAAATTCTATTCTAAATTACATATTGACCATAGGCTTACCTTCGTAGGACATCCGCAATCAAATGGAAAAGTGGAGGTCACCAATCAGATAATCTTTCAAGGTTTAAAGACAAGGCTCATTAAAGTGAAAAGGCTCTGGATAGATGAATTTTATAATATTCTCTGGGCATACAGAATTACACCTTAGAGACCAATCGGAGAGACACCCTTTAAGCTCACTTTCAGAGTAGAGGCTATAATACCTATAGAGATCGATCTACCAATGACCAGAGTGGAAAATTTTCTTGAGGAAAGTAACTTAGATTGGCTGAGAACTAATTTGGATTTACTTGAGGAGATCAAAGAGAGGGCTCATATTTGCATGGCAACCTATAAATAAGGGATAGCCAGATATTATAATGCTTGAGTAAAGCCAAAATTCTTTCATGAAGGAGATCAGGTTTTTCATTAAGCCGAAGCCTCGAAGCCTACAGAATAAGAAAAGCTTGCTCCAAATTGAGAAGGATCCTATTGAATCATCAAAGTGATATACCCAGAAGCATATAGAATTGAAAATCTGAATGGTTCAAATATTCCAAGAATATGGTGTAGAATTTGGTGTGGTATTTCCAAGCCTTGGGATGCCATGGAAGGAGTCAAGGTATTGACTCTACTGAGACTAGGACAGGTATGGTCCTAGGGTAGGATAAGAGTGGTCCTAGGGTGGAGGCAGCATGTAGCTCTTCATGGGCTTAAGATTTAGGTGTGAGGATCTTGAGAAATTTGATTGGTGCTTCGGAGACCTAAAAATATAAGATGGAATAAAAAATTAGAGCTAGAAGAAGTATCAGCCAAGAAAAGGGGCTAGCACATAGATGGAGCTAGCTCGGATATAGGTTTAACTAGCTTAAACTGAGATCGAGCTGGTCTTCTCAGGTAGACAAAAAAAAGTGTTTGAGAATCTATAGCACGAGATGTAGTCGAGCTGGCTCGAGACTTCATTGAGCCGATTTGAATACAACAGATAGATCTATATAGGATTTTCTATTTGGTCTTGAATTGGTTTTGATCTAAGTGGTTTTAAGGTCTGGTTTGAGCAATCTTAAGGAGGGCTAATTCATGTATGGGTCAGGTTTAGATCCAAGGGATGAGAGCATGTAAAATAATGGGTGTACATAGGGATGAGTTCTTTCATGTATTAGGTTAGCATAGGAGAGTTTATGAGCTGTGGTTTATTAGGATTCATGTTGGAATCCTAGGATATATAAACCCAGGTATTGTAACTTTTACAATAAGATGGAATATAATTGATCTTTTCTCCCTAACTCTCTTCTCTCTTCTCTCTAGTTTTAACACCAAACGTAGGGTTGCTACCTCCTTCCCCTGTTCTTCTTTATGTTTGCTGGTTTAATACCCAAGTCCATACAAGAGATTGGTCCTTAGTTGTGGTTTCGAGCAACTATGAGGGATAACAACTAGTATTAGAGCTGTCGATTGTTCTAATAGTTTGGTTTCAGAGCACGGTCGAGCATGGAGAAGAAAGAAAATCAGGTTTCAGTAGAGGATCAGCAGCAAGGTTCAGATCTAAAGATTTTCTCCAAATTTTATGAGGAAGGAAGAGATCTAGGGGCTGCTGTCCATCCTTCCTAGTCAAGGTAATTTTTAGATCTACCTATTTTATCATTTTTTATTTGGTTTAATCATGAAAAATTACGGGTTGAAGGTAGGATTTGAGAAGTTTGATAGAAAGAAAAATTTCATGATATGGATGGTTAGGGTAGAGGATCTGCTGGTTCAAATGGAGTTAGATTTGGCTTTGGAGGATAGGTCAGAGGAGATGATAGATAAGGTATGGATGTCCTTAGAGAAAAAGGCATGTACCATGATTAGGGCTTGTTTGGCAGATGACATTTTGTATGATGTGTTGGAGAAGAGAACACCCAAGATCTTATGGTCGAGGTTACATCAGTTGTACATAAAAAAATATATATGCAATAAATTGATACTGAAGAAGAAACTATACAACCTTTGGATGCAAGAGGGTGAGGATGTTGCAGAAAATATTCAGCAGTTCGATCGGATGAGCATGGACTTTTTCAACATAGGGGTGGATCTTGAAGAGAAGAATAAGAATTTATTATTGCTGTGTTCGCTACTCGAGAGCTTCGATTCATTGGTAACTATGCTGCTGTATAGTAATGAGACACTGGTGTATGAGAAGATTGTATTAGTGCTCAGGTCTAATGAGCAGTGGGAATGAATGACAAAGAGGAAGATCTTCTAGGAGGGTTTTATAGTTTTAGAGAGGCTCAGAAAAGAAAAGAATGGAGAGCAGAGAGGTAGCAAGAAGTCTAGGAGATGCTTCAAGTATAATGAAGGAGGGCACATAAGCGAGAGTGGCTATTTTGGAAGAAGTGCAAGGGAGGAGAAAAGTTGGATTTCATCGATGCAGTCACTAAAAGTGAAGATTTGGATGAGATCTTGGTAGTTTTGGAGGAACCCATGGGATGCAGTATATCCGAGATAGCTTCGAAGGGGTCTGTGGAGTGCAAAGGGTTCGAAGGGACAGCGACGGTGTTTGAGGTATAGGGGCAGGCCCAACAGTACAATATTGGATGGTTGGCCTTGGTTGACTTGGTTACAGAGTTAGCTTCTACGATATTAGGAGGACATCAATTTTAGATGAAGCATCAAGCAGAGGTGGCTTCACAGATGGAGAGGGTGGCATGAGTTCAAAGGAGAGGGGTGTAGAAGGAGTAGCGATATCTCAGCATCACTGTTGGAGATGTACAGTTCCAGATGGAGTGGCATGTGCAGATGGACAAGCATAGTTCTAAGGAGACTGTGTTAGGTGGTGCAATGAGTGTCGGTACAAGAACGCTGTGGGTTATCCAGAAAAGTTCAAGATAAGTGATGTGGCTGCCAAGTAGAAGGATACCTACAACTCTAAAAATGGTACCAAAAAGCAAGCCAAAATCTTCAGCGGAGGAGGCAGCCATTCTAAAGGCCTCAAAGAAAGCTCAACAACTAAAGAAAGATAGCAGTGGCAAGGTGTACACAAGGGACTATCAAAGAGTACATTGCTAATAGGATCGTGCAGGAGAATATTGTCAGGTGTGCCAAGGCTTGGGCACACCAAGGTAAAAATTGTAGGATTTTGTATGATGCTCCCAAGCCTTAGAAGGCCACAAAAGAAGTCAGGATGTTGACTTAAGAAAACTAGGACTGATGTAGTTCTAGGGCTAGGATAGGAGTGGTCTTAGGGTGGAGGCAGCATGTAGCTCTCCATGGGATTGAGGTTCAGTTGTGAGGATCTTGAGGGGCTTGGTTTGTGCTCTAGAGACCTGATAATATAAGATGGAGTAAAGAACCAGAGCCAAGAGAAGTATCCACTAAGAAAAGGGGTTAGCACATAGGTGAAGTTGGCTCGAACCAAGATCGAGTTGGCTGGGACTGAGATCAAGCCAGTCCTCTTAAGTAGACAGAAAATAGAGTTCAAAGATTTATGGCATGAGACACAATCGACCTGGCTCGAGCCTCCATCGAGCTGGCTTGGACATGGTGGACAGATCTACATAGGGTTTTCTATTTGATCTTGGATTGGTTTTGATCTAAGGGGTCTTAAGGCCTGATTTGAGAGGTCTTAAGGAAATCTAATTTATGTATAGGTTAGTTTTAGATTCAGAAGATGAGAACATGTAAATCTATGGGTGTACATGTGTTTGGATAAGTGCTTTCATGTATTGGATTAGCTTAAGAGAGTTTTTGAGCTAGGTTTTATTAAGATTCATGTGGAAATCCTAGGGTATATAAATCTAGATATTGTAACTTTTAAAATAAGATGGAATACAATTAAGCTTTTCTATCTAACTCTCTTATCTTTTCTCTCTAGTTTCAATGCCAAACCTAGGGTTACCATCCCCTTCCCTTGTTCTTCTTTATGTTTGTTGGTTTAACACCCAGGTTTACGCAAGAGATCGGTCCTCGATTGTGATTTCGAACAACCATGAGGATAATAATTGATATCAGAACTGCCAATTGTTCTAACATATGGAATACAAAGAACCCCAGGATGTATCACTAATAAGCTTTTAATAAAGCTTCAAACTTTTGTCTCAATGAAGATGGATTTTTATTCAATTATTATAAAAAATCTTCTCCAAATTAGGTCGGTACAAAATCGACCAAAGAAGTATAACCTATCCAAATGAGGCCATGGAGTTTGGCTAAATAAGGACAAGGGAGGACCAAGTTTGTCTAAACCAAGTTGAGAAAAAGCTAAACTTCGGCCATAAGAATCCCAACCAAATGAGGACAAACAAAATGTGAGATATCTGATCACCGGATTGGACCTCACAAATTTATCATAATATATTTTAATTTTAGGTTCAACCTCAAAAATATCAAAGTTGGAGCTAAGCCTATGGGCTACTCAACTACAATTCAAAGAGATCTACACTCTCATATATCAATGCCCTCTAAAGGGAAGAGAGTGGGATATAGCCGGTTGAAGTCTGATTAAATATGAAGAGGACCTAACTTGCCAATCCCGTGCTCAAGTAGAGATGCTTAAAAACTTCTACCATTTAATTTATTGAGTTTGGTTTAATTTTAACCTCTCAATTTGATATATTTACTTGTCATATCAATTCACGTCATGACTCGATTGAAGTCAATAGATATTCTATTATCAATCTGACCAAAGTCAGATGTTATTTATTATGTGTGGGGGTAAAATGACCCCCGCCAAAGTTTTTGACTTCTTTCGGATGATCTTCTATAGTTGCATTGCTTCCAGACGATCTCCTTTAGTCACACTTCTTCCTGAAGATCTCCTCCAGTCGCACTCCTTCCGAATGATCTCCTCCAATCGCACTGCTTTCGGACAATCTCCTCCAGTTGCACTCCTTCCGGATGATCTCCTTCAGTTGCACTCCTTTTGGATGAACTCCTCTAGGATGAAGTCCTTCTAGATTCTTTCCAATTGCTCATAGGGCCCCTTCCAGTTGAACTTCTTTCTATCGCTAGAAGAACCTCGACATCAATTCTTAATATAACAAATATCAGTCAACACACAGACAATCTCGAAAATATCCAAACCTCTCTCGAACTACTATGATGTGAAGTTCTTCACCACCTATAGCTATCCCATCCAAACTTCAACTATTAAATTTTAACAGATTGGCAAGTCACGATAATGGACTCCACTATTGACTAGCGCGTCATGATAATAGACACCATCCTCCATAACAAACTCCACATGGCCTGAGTGGTCCACTACCAGATGGTTACGACTGTCGCTATCAGTTTGTTACATACTCTATCTATAAAGATATCCTCCAGATATGTTTCCTCTATGCTCTAATTTCCCTCCTCATTACTCTGCTCCTCAATTTTCTGAGCACTCTATTTTTATTGGCCAGGAGAGCTGACTTGATCGTCGGAGGATACTGTTGGAGCCACCACTCCTGACTCTGAATTGTACTTTATTTTGTAGGTCATCGACAGCGATCTCTACTTTCCTAACTCCAGTTTGATCCAGCATTAATCAGATTCTGCACCAACAGGATTGGCACTAGAGGAAGGAACTGAGCCCTTATTTTGAAAGGAGTGCTTAATTGATTCTCTGTGTTTTCTCCTTCAAGGTTCATCTGTATTCTCCTCAACCTAAAAAATGCCTCCAAAGAAGATGACCACTCAAAGATCCACCACCTATACCATCATATCTGAGCCAAATCCACCTTCTTCAACACCATCACTTGCACCGCAACCTCCTCCACTGGTGATAATGGTGGATCAAGAGTAGTTCAACCTACTGGTGCAGCAAATCCAGGGCTTCATCGAAATGGTGCAGACCATGCAGCAACCTTCGATGATAGTTCGACCAAAATATCCTCCATCAGGATGTCAAGAACCAGTCCCAAGAAGGCATACTTGGGTCAGTAGGCTCGATACTCCTGGGAAGGGGAAATGAAAGGTAGAAGACCCCTGCTTGAATCATGATTCTTAATCTTTTCCATCTACAGTCAAAAATCTTTCGAGATCCATGATCGAGATGAAGCCCTCGATCGAAAACTTCAAAAAATGGATTGGTGGATTGATGAGCTTCGTCATGCTGCTTTAGACAACCATGACAACATATGCACTGACCATCCTTTCTCCCAAAAAATCATGTAGGAGTCGATTCCATTGAACTTCAAGCTCTCCAAATTTGGAGCTACGATGGGATCTCTGATCCGATCGACCACTTAGAGGCCTTATAGATCATGATGCTACTCCATGGCATACCAGACGCCATCTTGTGCTGAGCCTTCCCATCTACTCTGAAGGAAGCAGCTAGAAACTGGTACTCGATATTGAAATCGGGTACGATCTTCTTTTTTGATCAAATGAGCCATCAGTTTGTGGCTTATTTTATCAACAGCAGACATCCAGGGCGAGGCTCAGACTCCCTCATCAACATCAAGCAGCAGAAAGGGGAGTCCATCCGGGCTTATGTCAACCATTTCAACACCATCGCACTAAAGGTCTGGAACTTAGACCAATTTATCTCCATGGCCACACTTAAAGGTAACCTTCAGAAGAATGATCTACTGTTCTTTCTAGAGAAAAAATATCCCATGAATTTTACTGATTTGCTAGCTCGGGTTGAAGGCTATGCCCGGGCTGAAGAAGCTTTCAAATTGAAGGATAAGGAAGCTGTAAGGGAGCAGCAGGCGGATGAGTCTAGCAAGCCCATAGTTGAAGAAAAGTCGAATGAAATTCGACCAGGCTCTTAGACTCCCTCTGAGTGCAAGCGAGCTTGAACTCCTCCTCGAGCTTGCTATCAAGAAAGCTCTGACAGAAGGGCATGAAGAAGCTCTCCCCCCAGAAGGTTCCACAACTATGCTCTCCTCAATGCTCCAAAAATTTAAGTACTAATGGAGATCAAGGAGCAGCTACCAAGGTCGGAAAGGATGCGCACTCACTTAGGCAAGTGCAATCCAAACAAGTACTATCTCTACCATCATAACCACGGTCATGATACTGAAGAATGTATTCAACTCTAAGATGAGATCGAGGAGCTCATCAAGTGAGGTTGATTGGGCTGATTTCTGCGATGCCAACCTGAGACAAGAGAAGATCGATCGAGGGCACTGCCATAACCAAAACCACCAATGAGGAAGGAGTAGCAAGGAGATCAGCCATCTCTTGACATCATCAACACCATCTCCGAGGGACTTTAGTGGGAGGAGGCTAGCAGATCCAAAGGATCGGCTAAAAGGTGGAGAACTAAGGAGTCCATTGCTTTTATTGAAGAAGATGTACAAGAAGTTTAGTTTTCGCACAATGACGTTGTTGTAATAACTTTAAATATAGCAGACTATGATGTACGCTGCGTTCTTGTTGATAATGAAAGTTCGGTTGATGTCTTTTTTTATGATGCTTTTTCCAAAATGTCTATACTCAATAATCGGCTTGGATCGATGAGTTCTCCATTGGTTGGCTTCACTGATGATGCAGTCCTAGTTGAAGGTGTAATAACTTTAAATATTGATGTAGGATGATATCCGAAGCAATCCAGTGTGTAGGTGGATTTTCTGGTGGTAAAAGCCCCATCTACTTATAATACAATTCTTGGCTGGTCTGACCTAAATGTGCTTCGGGCAATAGTGTCGACCTACTATCTGAAATTGAAGTTTTCAACAAGCTACGAGATTGGAGAGGTTAGGGAAGACCAAGCTTTGGCGGAACATTGTTACTCAATTGCTCTACAAAGGGATGGGCAGTCAGACCCTTATCCCATTGATGGATTGGACGTTCGTAATGACCTCATGGAAGAACGAGGAGAATCCATGAAAGATCTTATCTCAGTTCCTTTAAATGATGGAAACAAAGACCACACAGTACAGATCGGCTCTAATCTAAGAGAGGGGATACAAGAATAGCTCATCAAGTTCTTGTGGAGAAATATAGATGTCTTTGCTTGTGTCCCCATAGACATGCCAGGAATTGATGTCGAAGTCATGGAACACCGTCTGGTTGTTGATCCCAAACTTCGACCAGTAAAAGAAAAGGTGCATAGCCATGCCCTAGAAAGATAGAAGGTGATTACATAAGAAGTTGATAAGCTCCTTAAGGCTAGATTCATTTGGAAAGTATCCTATCGGAATTGGATTTCTAATATGGTCCTTGTCAAGAAAGCGAATGGCAAATGGAGGATGTGCATAGACTTCAAGAAGTTGAACATGGCCTGTCCAAAAGATAGTTATCCCTTGCCCAGAATTGATCAAATGGTGGATGCAACTTCGGACCATGAGCTCCTTACCTTCATGGATGCCTTCTCTGACTACAACCAAATCTAGATGGCATCAGAGGATGAGGAAAAAACTATTTTTATTACTGATCATGGACTCTATTGTTACAAGATTATGCCTTTTGGGCTTAGGGAGAGACATACCAATGCTTGGTCAATAAGATCTTCAAGGAGCAGATCGATCGCAACATGGAGATATATGTAGATGATATGTTTGTCAAAAGTCAAGCTTCAATATATCACATAGCCAACCTTGAGAAAACCTTCAATGCCCTTCAGAGATACAAGATGAAGTTGAACCTGACCAAGTGCGCCTTTGGTATGACTTTGAAAAAATTCTTAGGGTTCATGGTATCGAGATGCGGGATTGAAGCAAATCTAGAGAAAATTTAGGCCATCTAGGAGATGACTGCTCCAAAATCGATAAAAGAAGTTCAGCATCTAGCAGAAAAGGTGGCAGCCCTCAACCACTTTGTCTTGAGATCGGTGGAGTGATGTATGCCCTTCTTCTGAGTTCTCAAATAGCCAAAGAACTTCTGCTGGAAGACTGAATGTCAACGAGCATTTGAAGAACTCAAAAACTACCTCGGCTCACCTTTCCTATTGGCTAAGCCCAAACCTAGGGAAGAACTGTTTCTATACATGGCGGTCTCCCCAGCGACCCTTGCGGTAGTCCTAGTCAAAGAAGAAGCGAAAGTGTAGCGGTCGATCTACTACATAAGTTGAGACTTGAAGGATGTCAAAATCAGGTACACTAAGTTAGAAAAATTAACTTATGCTTTACTGATTGTAGCTCGGAGATTCTGATCTTATTTTCAAAGGCACACCATAACTCTCCTCATTGATCAACCAATCAAGATAGTTCTTCATCGAACAAATATCTCCAAAAGAATTGCAAAATGGACAATTGAACTCATAGAGTTTGACATCAATTTTCAGCCTCGACCATCAATTAAAGCTCAAATACTAGCGGATTTCATAGTGGAATGCACTATCCCAGATGAGGCCAAACTAGAATAGAATGAGGTCAGCATTCCATGGTTGCAGTCGAGCTCGTTTGAAGAAAAGGCCGACCTTCCTGAAGGCTTCTAGGCCCTATATGTTGATGGCTCATCCAATGCTTCGAGCACAGGCGTCGAGTTAATCTTGGTAAACTCGAAGGAGTTATTGCCAAATACACACTGCAGTTTGAATTTCCTGCAACAAATAATAAGACTGAATATGATGCTCTGATAGTAGGACTAAGGATAGCCAAAAAGTTGGAAGCAGATGGCTCCAAGTGTACAGTGATTCTCAACTGGTGGTTAGACAAGTTAGTGGCAATTATGAAGCTCGAGAGAAAAGTATGATAAAATATCTCGAGAAAGTAAAGAACTTGTTGGGAATAAACCTGCTCCTGCCGAAGTTCGACTGGATGCTTGATCTCGGAAGGATCCCACCTCGCAACAGCCTCTATGGTTAAACCTCGGGCCTTCTCCAACAGTTGGATTCCTTCCGAACTTCTCCTTCAGACAGCCCCCTCCAATAGTTGAACTCCTTTCAGGCTTCTTCTTCAGCTGGACTCTTCCAATGATTGAACTCCTTTCAGGCTTCTCCTTCGATCGGACTCCTCCAATAGTTAGACTCCTCTCGAACTTCTTCAGACAGCCCACCCTAACAGTTGAACTCCTTCCAGGCTTGTCCTTCAGCTGGACTCCTCCAACGATTGAACTCCTTCCAGGCTTCTCCTTCAGTCGGACTCTTTCAATGATCGAACTCCTCTAGAACTTCTCCTTCAGACAGCCTCCTCCAACAGTTGAACTCCTTCTGGGCTTCTCCTTCAGTCGGACTCCTCTAACGATCGAATTCATTTCAGACTTCTTCTTCAGTCAGACTCCTCCAACGGTCGAACTCATTCCAGGCTTCTTCTTCAACCAGACTCCTCCAACAATTAAACTCCTTTCGAGCTTCTCCTTTAGTCGGACTCCTCCAATGGTCGAACTTCTTCCAGGCTTCTCCTTTAGCCGAACTTCTCCAATGGTCGAACTTCTTTCAGGCTTCTCCTTCAATCAGACTCCTCCAACAATCGAACTCCTCTCGAACTTCTCTTGCAGTCAGACTCCTTCAACGGTTGAACTCCTTTTGGGCTTCTCCTTCAGTCAGACTCCTCCAATAATCAAACTCCTTTCAGGCTTCTCCTTCAGCTGGGTTCCTCCAATAGTCAAACTCCTACTGGACTTCTCCTTCAGCCAGACTCCTCCAAAGTCGAACTCCTTCTGGATTTTTCCTTCAGATGGACTCCTTCAAATATTTAAACTCCCTCCAAACTTCATCCAGCGGCCCTAAAGGACCTTGGCACTCATCCTCGATATAGTCAAAAGAACCATCAATCTCTCCCATCTGAGCTTCAACCGTTGGACCCCATTGGGCTCGCACATCATGACAACAGACACTATCCTCCGTAACAAACTCCATATGGCCTTGAATGGCCTACTATCGGATGGTTATGGCTATCACTATTAGTTTGTTACAGACTCCATCTATATAAGAGATCCTCTAGATACGTTTTCTTCCAGAAGCTCTCCTTCTATTCCTTAAAACTCTGCTAGAATCTCTCTACGTATTTCATTTCTGTTGGCCGAAAGAGCTAACTTGATCATCGGAGGATCTTACCGAAGCCACCACCCCAGACTCCGAACGAGATTTGTTTTGCAGATCCTAATGGCGACCTCATCCTCTCTAAATCCAGCTTTGACTCCGACGATGGTCAGATTTCATGCCAACAGGATTGGTGCTAGAAGGAGGGCTCCTTATGTTATTGAGGTTTTCTTATTCTTGAAGGAATATGTGATGGAGATCCCTCTTCATCCCAGCCAGAGTCCTACTTTTCCTCTCGATCTCTCAAGAATGCCCCCCAGAAAGGCTTCAACCTAGCGATTAACCACCTCTATGGCCAAATCTCATCCAGATCTTTTCGCTCCTATTTCATCTTCTGCATCTCAAGCCCCACCGCCTGCGATGGTGGACATGGTGCAGTTCGAACTGCTGGTCCAGTAGGTCCATAGCCACACTGAAGCAATACAGGCCATGTGGCAGCAACAGCCATCTCTGGCACCATCTCGATCGGAGCAGGTTACTCGAGAGTCAGAGAACTTGATCTGGAGGCGGTCGACTTAGGTCAGTTGGTCGACGACCCTTGAAAAAGGAAAGCAGAGGGTACAGAGCCCTTGCTCGGACCATGATTCGATCTCGAAGGGAGCTTTACCCCTATTCCACTAGAAAACCCTGAAGATCAATGATGGTGAACATCTCCTGGTTCAAAGGCTCTAGAAAATGAGCCAACAAATCAAAGAACTCCATCATGCTCCCTCCTCCCATGGTAACGATATTTGCATTGACCCTCCTTTTTCTCAGAATATTATGTAGGAATCGATCTCGCTAAACTTTAAGCTCCCTTAGTTTGAGAGTTACGATGGGACCACAAATCTAGTCGACCACCTAAAGACCTTTTGAATAATGATGCTGCTCCATGGTGCGCTAGATGCCATTTTGTGCCAGGCTTTCCCATCCACCCTCAAGAAAGCCATCAGAAACTGATACTCGACCCTTAAGTCAGGTACCATCTTTTTCTATGATCAAATGAGCCATCAGTTTGTGGCTCATTTCGTTAGCAACCGACGTTCCCATCGAGATTTGAATTTTTTGATGAATTTCAAGCAGAAGGAGGAAGAATCTATTCGGGCTTATGTCATCCGATTTAATACTGCTGCATTAGAGGTCCAAAATCTAGATCAATCTGTTACAATGGCCACACTCATGGGTAGCCTTCAGAAGAATGATTTGCTATTCTTTCTAAAGAAGAAGTACCCTAGGGACTTTGTCGATATGTTCACTTGGGCTGAAGGTTATGCCTAAGATGAGGAGGTCTTTAAGGATAGGGATAATGAAGCCACCCAGGAGTGGCAGGTGGGCAAACTGAATGTGCCCACAGCTGAAGAGAAATCGAGCAGAGCTTTGTCACACTCTCAAACTCCTCCAAAGCGTAAGCGAGCCCAAACTCCTACCTGAGCCCAGAGGCAAAGAAACTCGGATAGAAGGATGCGATGGAGCTCTCCTTTCAGAAGATTTCACAACTACGCCCCTCTCAATGCTCTAAAAATCCAAGTACTGATGGAGATCAGAAAGCAACTGTCAAGATCAGAAAGGATGCGCAGTCACCCCGACAAGCACAATCCTAGCAAGTTCTGCATCTACCATCGTGGTCACGATCATGATATAGAAGAGTGCATCCAGCTCCAAGACGAGATCGAGGAGCTCATCAAGCATGGTAGGCTTAGCCGGTTCTTGTGACATCGGCCAGAAGGATGGAAGGATCGATCGAGAGCACCCCCACCATCAGAACCATCAAGGGGCGAGAAGTAGTGAGAAGATCCGCCTTTAATTAGCATCATTAACACCATCTCTGGGAGACATTGGCATGGGGAGGCTGGCAGATCAATAGAGCCTAAGAAGAGGTGGAGGACTAAGGAGCCCATCACTTTCACCAACAAGGATGCCCGAGGAGTCCAGTTTTCACACAACAATGTGGTTGTAATCTCTTTAAATATTGTTGACTATGATGTACGCCACATCTTAGTAGATAATGAAAGTTCTGCTGACATTCTATATTATGATTCTTTCTTTAAAATGTCCATATCAGATAATCGCTTGGGACCCATGAACTCCCCGTTGGTCAGCTTCACTGGCGATGCTATGCCAGTGGAGGGAATGATAACTCTAGCCATGACTGTAGGGCAATATCCAAAGCAGGTTAAGGCATGGGTTGACTTTTTGGTGGTGAAAGCCCCCTCAGCTTACAATGCAATCCTCGATCGACCTGGTTTGAATACACTACGAGCCATAGTGTTGACCTATTATCTAAAGATAAAATTCCTAACAAACAATGGAATAGATGAAATCAGAGGTGATCAAGCATTAGCCCGACACTGCTATTCCATCACCTTACAAAACGACACTCGACTTGACCCCTACCTAGTTGATGGACTTAATGTCCGCGATGACCTTACCGAAGAATGGGGCGAGCCCATAGAAGATCTTGTGACTGTCCCCTTGAATGACGAGAATGCGGAGCACATAGTGCAAATTGGCTCCAATCTAAAAGATGAAGTTTGGGAGCAGCTCATCGCCTTTTTATGGAGGAATGCCAACGTCTTTGCCTGGGTTCTGGTGGATATGCCTGAGATTGACACCGAGGTTATGGAACATCGGCTGATCGTTGATCTCAAGCATCAACTAGTGAAAGAAAGAGTTTGGGGCCATGCACTAGAAAGGCTTAAGGCAATAGCATAAGAGGTCGACAAGCTTCTCAATGCTAGATTTATTCAAGAGTTAGCTATCTGACTTAGATCTCTAATGTGGTCCTGATCAAGAAGGCCAATGGCAAGTGGAGGATGTGCATTGATTTTAAGAAGCTGAACAAGGCCTATCCAAAAGACATCTATCCTTTGTCCAAAATCGATCAACTGGTGGATGCGACTTCAAGCTATGAGCTCCTTACATTCATGGATGCCTTCTCTGGCTATAACCAAATTTGGATGGTACCAGAGGATGAGGAGAAGACTACTTTTATTACTAACCATGGTCTTTACTATTATAGGGTCATGCCTTTCGGGCTTAAGAATGCAAGCATGACTTATCAGTGCTTGGTTAATAAAATCTTCAAGAAGCAGATCGACTGTAATATGAAGGTTTATGTTGATGACATGCTGGTCAAAAGCTGAATGTCTATCAATCATGTTGCCGACCTTGAAGAGGCTTTCAATGTGCTTAGAAAATACAAGATGAAGTTGAACCCAATCGAGTGTGGCTTTGAGGTAGCATCATAAAAATTTTTGGGGTTCATGATCTCGAGATGAGGGATTGAGGCCAATCCAGAGAAGATTCGAGCTATCCAGGAGATGACCGCTTCGAAGTCCATCAAAGAAGTTTAGCATCTGATCGAAAAGGTGGCATCTTTGAATCATTTTATCTCGAGGTAGGCTGAATGCTGCATGCCCTTCTTCCAAATCCTTAGAAAATTGAAAGATTTTCACTAGACTCAAAAATGCCAAAAGGCATTCGATGAGCTCAAGAACTACCTCGACTTGACTCCCTTACTAGCCAAACCGAAATCTGGAGAGGAGCTATTTCTCTACCTCATGGTCTTCCCTATGGTGCTAGCGACAGTCCTAATCAAAGAAGAGGTGAAAGTACAGCGATCAATCTACTACATAAGTCGAATCCTAAGGGATTCTAAGATCAGGTATACAAAGTTGAAAAAATTGACTTATTCTCTTCTGATTGTAGCAAGGAGACTTTGACCTTACTTTCAGGGACATGCTATAACGCTCCTCACTAACCAGCCGATCAGAGCGATCCTTCATCAAATAGATACTTTCGAAAGAATTGCAAAATGGATCATTGAATTAACAAAGTTCGACATCAACTCTCAACCTCGGCCAGCAATCAAGATCCAAGCACTGGCCAACTTCATAATTGAATGTACCATCCCAAATGATGTCGAGCTTCAAAATGGAACCAACATTCCATGGTTGCACCCGAGCTCCTCTGAAGAAAGAATGGACCTTCCTGAAGATTTTTGGGCCCTGTATGTCGATGGCTCCTCCAACGCTTTCGGACTAGGTGCTGGGCTGATCCTGATCAATCTGGGAGGAATCATCGTGGAGTACGCGCTGCATTTTGAATTTTCGATGATAAACAATGGGGCAAAGTATGAGGCCCTAATAATCAAGCTCAGGATAGCCAAAAAATTGGGAGCTGATCGACTTCAGGTTTGCAGTGACTCCCAACTGATCGTGGGGCAGGTCCGCAGTAGTTATGAAGCCTAGGAAGAGAGCATGGTAAAATATCTTGAGAAGGTGAAGAGCTTGACCCCAGCCTTTGGCAGCTTCAGCATTCGATAAATCCCAAGAGTGGAAAATGCTAGGACCGACCTTCTTTCCAAATTAGCCACCCTAGCTTCTAACGAGCTTCCGAAAGAAGTTTATTATGAGACATTGAAATGCCCATGCATAGAGAAACTACAATCCATCATGCAGGTTGGCTAGGAGCCCTACTGGTTTGATCCATTAATCGCTTATCTTAAGGATGAAATTCTTTCTCGTGATTCGAAAGATGCTCGAAAGTTGAGAAGCCAAGCCTCCCGGTATGTTCTTTATGAGAATAAGCTATATAAAAGGTCATATTCCCTACCATTATTGAGGTGCCTCCGACCCTCTGAGGCCGATTTTGCACTATGAAAAGCGCACGAAAAAATTTACGGAAGTCATCTGGGTGCCAGATCTCTGTCTCATAAGTTGCTCCGATAAGGATATTACTGGCTGACTATGCATGGTGATTCTGTTGATTATGTCAGGAGATGTGATCACTGCCAAAGAAACGTGAATGTCTAAAGGCAACCAACCACCGAGCTTGCCCCGTTAAGTGCTCCTTGGCCATTTGCACAGTGAAGAATGGATATTCTTGGACCCTTCTCAATGGCATCTGGATAATAAAAGTTTCTCCTAGTTGCCATCGACTATTTCACTAAATGGGTTGAGGCCAAACCACTGGTAATGATTACCAAAGTCAAGGTGCAGGACTTCGTCTGAAAGTCAGTCGTTTACAAATTTGGACCGTCCCAAACTATCATAATAGATAATGGCCGATAATTCGGTGGATAGAGATTTGTTGAGTTCTACGAAAGTCTGAATATCTTCCACCACTTTACGTCGGTAGCTCATCCATAGGCAAATGGGAAGGCTGAAGTGACCAACCGAATACTATTACAAGGCATCAAGACAAGACTCAAAAGATCAAGAGGGGCCTGGATGGATGAACTTTATCATGTTTTGTGGGCATACCGCACTACCCAAAGGCTGTTGACTGGAGAAACGCCATTCATCTTGGTTTTTGGAATAGAGAAAGTCATTCTGATTGAACTTAAGCTTCCATCGGCATGGGTAGTGGCTTTCAACGAGTAGCATAACCTGTAAGACCTCAGAGCCAACCTTGATCTACTGGGAAGAAAAAAGAGAGGAAGCCCAAGTTTGGATGGTGGCTTATAGGTGAAAGATGGTCCGATACTATAACTCCAGAGTCAGAGATAAAATGTTCAGAGTGGAAGACTTAGTACTTCAGAGAGCCACCATCTCTCAGCCTTAGAATCAGAAAAAGCTTGTGCCAAATTGAGGACCCTACGAGGTCACGAAATTCGTCTGACCCGGGACATACTACTTGAAGAAACTCAGAGGGGCAGACCTATCTCGACCATGGAATTTAGAAAATCTACGAATGTATTACCGATGATTTAATTACAATGAAATCTCCCTACTTCAATACCATAATCTTTGTTCTATATCGGTAAAAAAGGGGGACTACCCCCCGAACTTAATCTTACGATAAATATGACCATGTTAGGAATAGAAGGAGAACCTCATCCTAACATCAGTAAAGTTGAAGGCCTCGTTCATTTTAGATGAGATGAGGAGAGAGGCCCTGACAACAGCCCTAATATGCCCTTACAGATCGTTAGGAACAGGAGGAGAATCTTATCCTAACATGAGCAAAGTCGAAGACCTCATTCATTTTAGATGGGATGAGGGGAGAGGCCCTAACAATGGCCCTAATATGTCCCTACAGTCCATTAGGAATAGAAGGAGAACCTCATCCTAACGTGAGCAAAGTTGAAGGCCTCATTCATTTTAGATGAGATGAGGAAGAGGCCCTGATAATGGCCCTAATGTATTCCTACAGTCCATTAAGAACAGGAGGAGAACCTCATCCTAACATGAGCAAAGTCGAAGGCCTTGTTCATTTTAGACGAGATGAGGGAAGAGGCTCTGACAACAGCCCTAATGTGCCCCTATAGCTTGATAGGAACAGGAGGAGAACCTCGTTCTAACATAAGCAAAGTTAAAGACCTCATTTATTTTAGATGAGATGAGGAGAGAGGCCCTGACAACGGTCCTAATATGCCCCTATAGCCCATTAGGAATAGATGGAGAATCTCATCCTAACATGAGAAAAGTTGAAGGCCTCATTCATTTTAGATGAGAAGAGGGGAGAGGCCCTGACAATGGCCCTAATGTGCCCCTACAACCCATTAGGAACAGGAGGAGAACCTCATCCTAACTTGAGCAAAATCGAAGGCCTCGTTCGCTTCAGACGGGATGAGGGGAGAGGCCCTGACACCGGCCCTAATATGCCCCTACGGCCTCGTTAGGAGCAGGAGGAGAACCTTATCCTAATATGAGTAAAAAAAAATAGAGAGAGAGAAGGATCGAAGGCCAGCATTGCATTCACATGAGGCAATAATGGACAAGGTATTATTTTATTATAAGTTTAAATTTATTACAAGTAGGATGAAGGTCGGTCAAATCGACTACATATTACAAGAAAGCCAACGCGGTAAGGATCGCTAAGACTGATTACAATATATATATATATATATATATATATATATATATATATATATATATATATGTATGTATATATATATCTATGTATGTATGTATGTATGTATGTACGTATATAAAAGGAGGTGAAGCCTTAAGATGGACTGGACTCCTCAGGCTTTTGGTCATCGACGCCGACCATCACCAAGGCCTGCTTCAACCTATTGATTTCCTCCTCAAGTTTTTCCTTTTTATATAAATTATCTATGTACACTCTATTGATATGCTCGAACTAGCCCTTGAGCTTCCACCGCTAACTCCTTAGGACCTCAGACTCGGCCTCCGCATCCTGGATGGCTTGGTGCTCACAAATCAGTTGGAGCTTCAACCATTGAACTTTAGCTTTCTCTATCCTGACAGCCTTTGAAAGCTCGTCAATGGTCTTCTTCAAGGAGGCTATCTCCTCTGACTCTCCACTAGAGATAGTCCACCGATCATCAGTCAGTTGTTGCTGAAGATGGCTCACCTCTCTGTTAGCTGCCCAGAGCTCATGCTCGAGCCTGGTCACCTTCTTCGACCAAGTTAGCCTATACTCATTATGTCAGGCTTCGACGTCGTGGAGCTGCTTCTAAAGTTCGGAGAACCTCTTGAACCAGTCCCAATCGTATCGAGCCTTGTTGATAGACCATGATGAAGTTTCCTTCAGTAGTTGAATTTCCTTCACCATCATAAGGTCGATCTCAAGGGAGCCGATCTTTGCCGTTAACTCCCAAGACTTGTTGCTGGCACTTCTTCTCAGTTCGGCCATTTCTTTCTCAAAGCTATCCTTTCGAATGCTGAAATTGGTAGAGTCCTTCTTGTGCAGGTTCCTAAGGTGGGTAACTTCAATAGTCACCTCCGAAGCATTCTTCCTTGATTTTTGGAGATCATCCTCAATTTTTCTCAACTTCTTATTTAAGCGATGAATCTTATTCTTCAAGCTCCTAATCAATGGTTTAATCAGAACCCCATGGGGCAAAGGATCAGCATCAACTGGAAGAGGGGAGTCATGACCTAGGTCATCAAGAGCATTCTGAACCATGCAAATGATAACACAAAGTGTAAGGCTAGCAAAAGATTTATCTTTCATTTACTTGGATGTTTTTAAATACATCAGTATAAAAAAAAAGAAATAGAAAGCTACACAATCTTCGAGAATCTAGACCTTAGGCAGCTCGACCATAGGAGAGGTCAGAGCATCTTCATTCGTGTCCGATCCGTGGGCACGCTTGGGTGCTACAGCGATAGGTTCGAGAGCTTCTGAGATGGCTCCCACAGCTGAAGAAGAAGGGATGTCGGTCGGAACAACTCCGACCCTGAGGGATGAAGGATCAGTTCTATCACCAGGCTCTTCCATCAAGAGGTCCAAATCTACCTCGAGAAAATTCTCAGCGACCCTCCCCAGGCAGATCTGGAACCCCTCGATGAAGGCCTCCTAGGCAAAAGCTATTTTAATATCCTCCAAGTCCCTAGAGGACTTGAAGCTTTCGACCACTCACTCCACCATGCCGACCCCTTGTTGCGCCTTCCTCTTTTCCTCCTCCTCCTCCTAAGCCAAGGCAGTCCTCAAGTTCTACATCTTCTCACGCTCTGCCCTCAACTCTTCTTGAAGGTGCTCGACCTCGATGGATTTAATTTTCGAAGCCACCCTCATGCTCTCAACTTCGGCCCGGGCCTTCTCAACCTCTGCATGAGCTTCTTCGAGGGTCTTTGAGGATTCGGTCGGCCTTTGACCAATCACCTTAGAGTGGGCGAAGAGATAATGCCCGAGCTATAACAGAAAACCAAATTAAAATTAGGAAGCCCTGACTTCAAAAATAGAAAAGACCTCAGACCAAGACTATGAGAGAGAAGACTACCTCAAGGTAGGTGGCGAAGGACCCATCGAATCTCTCAACATCGCCCTTCCATAGCATCTTCGCCGCAATATGGGGAAGAATACTCCCCTTCATGAGTGATTGGACGACCTTCCGATCGTCCAAAGAAGCTTGTTCTTGATCGGAACCCCAACTTTCGGAGCTTCCGACCTTCTTGCTGACAGTCCTTTTCTTTTTTTTCCCATGGATTCCTCCAACTAGAGGGGAACAGATGGAGCGATCTCTTAAGATGGGGTCGAGCTCAGTACGGTGGTAGCAGGCTCGGGGGCAGGCATGGCCTGGATCGGCATGGCATGGCTAGACTCACCAATGCGGGCCTTCTTTAGAAGATCCCTAGTGGGGCCATCTTTCTTCTTAAGGGATTTAAGTCCCTTGGTCAGATGGTCTCTCTCTTCAGAGTCATCTTTGTAAAGGATAAAAATCAAAGTCAAAAAAGATTAAAGAAAAGCCAAGGTCTGGACAAAGAACACTCCACAAAAAAAAAAAGACTACCTACTGGATTTAGGGGACTGAGGTTGAGGTTAAATAGGATTTGCTCATCCAAAAGGTTAGAGTTTGGTGGAATGTTAAAACCCTTCAATATATCGGCCAAACTTCGATCCTTGCTTTTCAGCCCTAGAGCTCGGTGGATCGAGTCCCTTATCTCTGAAGGAAAATCCTGATTTTTTGGATCAGGTTCGTTCAGATCTGATTAGATCAAGAGATATATTTCAAAAATTTTTTTCTTTGATCTAGATTAGATCTAGAATATTTCAGATCTAATTTTTATTATTTTAATAATTAAAATAAAATTAGATAAATTAAATTAAATTTAATTTATCTTGAAGTGGGTAATCCTATTACCCGATGATGATCCTGTGAGTAGCGAAAGATTCTGGATCTAGCATGCAAGTGCCTGGCCTCTATCGATATCCACTCAAACTGGATCTAGAGATCCTCTTCTTCTCTATCATGTCTTCAAAAATTAGATCTGGATCTGATCTAAGGATCTTCAAAACTCCTTTTGAAAATTAGCAGTTGTCCTTTGTAGCAGTGCAGCCTTCTAGCTTTCAATCGCCTTTCTCTCATCTGGATTGCACCAACCAAGGACCAAAAATACTTTTGGACATGGAGAGGATAGGGAGAAGATGCTTTGGCATGGAGGAGGAGAGGAGAGGCAGCCTTGGGGCATGGAGATCTCAATTGCTCTTTGAGTTGGACGTAGGGTCTTATTTATAGACTAAGCCTGATCCAACTCCTCTTCTTCCCAACCAATCACAATCCTTTATGAAATCAGATCTAAATCTGATTGGTGAGAATAGAGTCCCTTGGATTCCTCCTTAGAGGGTGCCTAAGACCAGTCAAAGTTGGTTCTTAGGAGAACTCTAATCGGAATCCAAAAAAGAGATGGAGTCCCTGTCCAACAAGGACTCCTGGGCGCCTCCAACTTGGGCACACGCCAAGCCCTCCTCCTTGTCAGGCTTTGGCAGAGGGACAGGCCCCCACCAGCTCTCTAATAGGTGCATGACACATGGACAGAAGTCAAAGTGTCAATGGTCAACATTTGACCAATCAAAAGTCAACTTTTGACCAAAGTCAAAGGACGAGAAATGGCAGGTGACCAAAAATGGTAGGTAATGTCTTACAAAATAAGACAATCTTTTCTGACTTGGACAAGCTCCAGTCAGACAAAGTGAAGGCCTCTGATCGAGCACAAACTTCTTTGGCTCAGTCAAGACAACTATTTATGATAGTAAAAGAAGAACGTTAGGTTCAATTGAGTGCTAGCATAATTTTCTTGAACCTAATTGAATCTCATTCAGATCAATTGAACTGGATTAGTTCAATTGATGATCACAAGATTCAAACCTTGTTTGTGTGACCAGTTAGGTTCAGTTCTGTATGGTAATGGGATATGTCTGATCTCTATCATCGACATCATCGAAACTCTTCGATGGATTCAGAAATCTTCTGATTCGAACAGCTAGAATGATCGATCATCTAAATCATTCTAATTGCTCCCAAAATCCACTAGTGACACCTAGCAGTATATGGTGGCAACCCATCAGAGCTAAATGTGAATCTCTTGGTGCAGCTACCTGTGTGATTAAGTTCTTCTACTCTGAGCCCCGATCAGATTAGGGTTAAGGTGAACTTGTCAAACCCTAGTCTTTGTCAAATGATGTAATCATTCAATTTCAAGTCCAATGTGAAAACCTAAATAGAAACTCTTTCTATTATTTCACTCTGTCATGGCCATGGACTTCGGGACTTGATTCTCATGATCATCATAGGGCTACTCCTCTACCACTGAGGTAGATAGATTCCATCTTGATGCTATCCAGTTCCTACAATGAACATGCTATAGCCAACATACACCTCAGGATTCTGAATGGCTAGGAGATCGAGTAATGGTGTAGTCAAACTATAACACCCTCAAGGTGAACTGCTAATGCATCTTAGGTCAAAGAACCAGACACACTACTACAGCATCGAGTCGATCATTGATGAGAAGGTAGACTCCCTAATGACTACTCGAGATGGTCACGCTCAGTGCTCTCATTCTCTAATGAGTACCTGTACTCTCGCTTTGGTGTCTCCACACATAGACTCAAGACTCATCTACTAAAAAAAAGTGATTGTACACCAACCTTCTGGATCAATCACCATCCTCGTGATGATCCTATGGTCGGGAGCATTTTATGAGTTAATAATGATTATTCATGTCTTAAATTTTCAACTCTTGAAAATATGAATTATCATTATCATTAACTCAAAGGATGTATCACAGACACTAAATACACATATGTGATAGAAAATAACCTATTTTATTTATATTAGTCAAAATTATAATTTTGCCCCTAGAAGTGTATTACAAGTGTCAGTGAATTCTGGCTTCTAGGGCATATATATCTAACAATCTTCCACTTGTGCTAAAGCCAATTGGCTACAAGTCTAGGTCCCATCTTCTCAAGGTGGGCTTCAATCTTCTACTGGGCCAATGGCTTTGTAAGTGGGTCTGCCACATTATCTATGGAGTTGACTCTCTTGACCTCAACATAATCCTTCTCGAGGTGATCGCAGATGAGGTGGTATCGCCGCTCAATGTGCTTGGATTTTTGGTGAGACCTTGGCTCCTTAGTAAGGGCTATGGTGCCATTATTATCGCAGTATAGAAGAATGGCATCTGATGGCATTACTTCAATTTCTGCAGCAAACTTCTTATACTAGAATACTTCCTTCGTAGCCTTTGATGTAGCGATATATTCTGCTTCCATGGTGGAATCTCCTATTACGGTTTGCTTGGAACTCTTCCAGCTGACAGCACCATCATTGCACACAAACAGACTCTCAGATGTCGACTTTCGATCATCTACATCGGAAATAAAATCCGAGTCTGTGTATCCTTGGACTTGGAGTTCTCCATTACCAAAGACCAACATCATATCCTTAGTTCTTCTCAAGTACTTAAGGATACATTTCATAGAAGTCCAGTGTTCTTCACCTGAATTTGACTAATATCTGCTTGTGACACTTACAGCATGGGCTATATCAGGTCGTGTACATAGCATGGCATACATGAGGCTTCCTATTATAGAAGCATAAGAGATCTTGCTCATACATTCTATTTCCTCAGGTGTGCTAGGGCACATCTTCTTCAAAAGATGAATATCATGTCTGAAGGGTATTAATCCCCTCTTAGAGTTTTCCATACTAAACCTCTTTAGTACTTCTTCTATGCACATCTTCTGTGAAAGTCCTAGCATCCTATTTGGTCTATCTCTATAGACCTTAATTCTTAGAATAAAGGATGCTTCACCTAGATCCTTCATGGAGAATTTCTTGGACAACCATAATTTGACTGTTGTCATTATGGGAATATCATTCCCAATAAGGAGGATGTCATCCACGTACAATACGAAGAAGACAACAATGCTCCCACTGACCTTTTTGAAAACACACGGTTCCTCTTCATTTTTGATGAAACCAAATATTTTGATCACATCATTGAAACGAGTATTCCATCTTCGAGATGCTTGCTTAAGTCCATATATGGACCTTTGCAACTTGCAAACCTTATGATCAGTATCACTGGATGTGAAATCTAGCGGCTGTTCCATATAGATATCTTCCTCAAGATATCCATTCAAGAATGTCGTTTTCACATCCATTTGCCATATTTCATAATCAAAAATAGGCTGCAATGGAAAAGCATGTGCGGATGGATTTTAGGCAAGGCCACTGGGGAAAAAGGTATCCTGATATCAATGCCGCTTCGCGTTGACTATAACCTTTTGGCCCCTAGTCTAGCCTTGAATGTCTCCACATTTCCATCTACACAAATCTTTCTCTTGAAAGATCATTTACACCCAATAGGTACCTTAATACCTTTTTAGTGGTCTACAGGTCCAGACTTTGGTTTGAGTGCATCGAGGTCAATTTCTAACGCATTGCCTCTAGCCGATTTTTCAGGAGTCGAATCTGATAATCCGCCTCATTGTAGGGTTTTGGGATCATCACCATTAGCACCATTACTATGCGAGGAATCATTTTCTCTACCTTCCTCTAAAATAATAACCTAAGTATCTTTCAAGGGGGACGGGAAGCTCTTTCCGATCTATGAGGTGGAGGAGATAGTGTTTCTTATTGGCCAACCTGATTTCGGTTCTAATTGATCTCTTAGCTCTTGTACTTAGTGAGACTTTCTCATCAAGCTTAATCTGCTTTCCAATGCCTCTATCTTGATAAACTATTTTTCAAGAAATTAGGGCATGTCGACTCACAAATTCTATTGTGGTCTTTTTGAAATGTAGAAATAGTATCCTAATGACTCTTCCAGGATATGCTATGAATCAAGCTCTAAAGGACCTAAAAACCCCTAACTTTATCCGCTTGTTGTCTTTTGACATGAGCCGGACACCCAAATTTCTGAGAATGACTTCAGACTTGCGTTTCTTAAACCGTGCCACATCTAAACATAGCGGTGTGGTAGGAATGGTCTTAAAGGAAATCCTATTTAGTAGATATATTGAAGTTAACAATGAATGTCCCCAAGGAAAATCAGGGAGGTCTATTGAAGCTCATCATGGATGGAACCATTATAACAATAGAGTTCGATTTTCTCTATTTCTGAAATCCATATTGGTTGAGGTTGTTCTCTGTTGGAGTCCAAGTTGAGCAGACTATGCATTATCCTTGAGACCTAGTCTAGGAATTTCGCTAGGTTTACCTCCTCATCTGATCGAAGAACCTTAATGAGTTTTTCCTAGTTTATTTTTCTACTTCATATAGGGAATTTTTGGACGTTTTCAAAAGCTTCAGACTTGTATCTCATAAGATACACATACCCTACCTAGAACAGATCATCGGTAAAGGTAATAAAGTAGACAACAATTGCCTCTAGTTCGGCATATCAAATGGGCCGCACATATAGTATGTACTAGGGCAAGGAGGATTCTATGGCCCTTTTCTCCCATGTCCTACAAAAGCGGAGTTTGGTCATTTTGCCTTGGACGACAAGATTCCATAAGTTGGATATGAGTTGAAAGTCAATAGACCTCAATAGCCCATTTTTCTTCAATTTGTTGATCTATTCTTTTTGCTTATATGACCAATCTTAGGTGCCATGATACCCTATCATTTGTGCACTATCTAGGTCGTTTGGCAACTTCACGTTTTGCTCGATGGTTATGAATAGGTAATCAATATGTGCTGAAATGATAAGATCGTAATATAGAAAATTATTTTTAATTTTATTTTTTTCATAAAAATATTACAATGGTCCTTAAAGAAGGTAATTGAAGGAAAATCCTGATTTTTCGGACCAGGTTCATTCAGATCTGATCAGATCAAGAGATATATTTCAAAAATTTTCTCTTTGATCCTAATAATTTGAGATTTTAGATCTGATATTATTATTTGTAAAATAAAATAAATATAGAAAATTAAATCAAATTTAATTTACCTTGATATGGGTAATCCTATTACCCATTGATGATCCTGTATGCAGCAGAAGGTTCTAGATCTAGCAACGCAAGTGCCTAGCCTCTACCGGTGTTCACTCGGACTGGATCTAGAGATCTTCTTCTTCTCTATCACATCTCCAGAGACCAAATCTAGATCTGATCTAGAGGACCTTCAAAACTTCTTTTGAAGATCATCAGTCATCCTTTGCAGCGGTGCAGCCTTCTAGCTTTCACTCGCCTTTCTTTGATCTGGATCGCACCAACCAAGCTCCAAAACTCTTTTGGACATGGAGAGGAGAGGGAGAAGGTTGGTTTGGCATGGTGGAAGAGGGAAGAGGTAGCCTTGGGGCATGGGGTTTGAATTTCTCAAACTTTCAATCATAATCTGGGTTGGGCGTAGGGTCTTATTTATAGACTGTCTGTGATCCAACTTCTCTTCTTCCTAACCAATCACAACTCTTTATGAAATCAGATATAAATCTGATTGGTGGGAATGAGTCCCCTAGATTTCTCCTTAGAGGTGCCTAAGTACAGTCAAAGTTGGTTCTTAGGAGAACTCTAATGGAATCCAAAAAGAGATGGAGTCCTACTCCAATAGGGACTCCTAGGCCCTCCAAGTTGGGCACACACCAAACTTGCCATGCGCCCTCTTTCTTGCCAGGTTCTGTAGGGGATAGGCCCACCAGCTCTCCAAATAGGTGTGTGAACATGTGGTCAAAGTCAAAGTGCAATGGTCAACCATTTGATACAATCAAAGGTAGACTTTGAGCAAAGTCAAGAACAAGAAATGGCAGGTGATAAAAAATGGTAGGTAAGTTCTTACAAAATAAGACAACCTTTCTGACTTGAACACCTCCAGTCAGACCAATATGAAGGCCTACTGATTGAGCAAACTCCTTTGGCTCAGATAGGACAACTTATTTGCGATAGCGAAAAGAAGAACCGTTAGGTTCAATTAGTCTAGCATGATTTCTTGAACCTAATTAAATCTCATTCAGATCAATTGAACTAGATTAGTTCAATTGATGATCACCAGATTCAAATCCTTGTTTGTGTGACTCACGTTAGATTCAGTTCTGTATGGTAATGGATATGTCATGATCTCTATCATCGACATCATCAAACTCCTTTCGATGGATCAGAACTTTCTGATTCGAATAGTCAGAAACGATCGTCATCTAAATCATTCTAATTGCTCCCAAAATCCACCCAGTGACCCTAGCAGTATATGGTGGCAAACCTATCAGAGCTGAATAGCGAACTCTTGGTGCAGCTACCTGTACAAATGTGTGATTAAATTCTTCTATCTTGAGCTCCACCGTACAGTGACAGATTTAGGGTTAAGGGTAACTCGTCAAACCCTTGTTTCTGTCATATTGATTTACATTCGATTCTTAGTCCCGTGTAAAATCTAAATAGAAATACTTTCTATTATTCACTCTGCATGGTCAGGACTTTGAACTTGATTCTCATGATTATCATAGGGCTCTCCTCTACACCGAGGTAGATAGATTTCAGCTCTTGATGCCATCCAGTTCTACAATGAACATGCTATAAGCCAATTATACTCAGGGTTCTATATGGCTAGGAGATCGGTATGGTGTAGTCAATTAAATAACACCCACTCAAGGTGAACTGCTGATGCATCTCAGGTCAAAAAGAAAAACCAGAAAAAAAGATCCAGTACTCAAAAAAACCAACTGCAGATTGAGTCGGTCATCGATGAGAAGGAGACTCCCTAATGACTATTGAATGTGGTCATGCCTCAGTGCCTCGTCTCTAACGAATACTTGTCCTTCCGCTCCGGTGTCCGTCCACACACATAGATCAAACTTCATCTACTACAAGAGAAGCGATTGGTACACTAACGCTTTCGGATCAATGCACCATCCGTGATGATCCTATGGTCGGGAGCATTTTATGAGTTGTAATGATTTATTATGTCTTAAATTTTCACTCTTGAAAATAATGCGAATTATATTACCATTACTTAAAGGAGTATCACCGATCACTAAATACACATATGTATAGAAAATAACCCATTTTATTATATTAAGTCAAAATTATAATTTTGGTCCCTAGAAGTGTTTATAATGTCAGCAATTCTGACTTCTAGGGCAACATATATCTAACAATCTCCTACTGTCCCTAAGCCAATTGGCTACAAGTCTAAAGTCCCATCTTCTCAAAGGTTGGATTTGATCTTCTGCTGGTCATGGCTTTTGTAAGTGGGCTGGCCACAATTGTCTGGTGGAGTTTGACTCTCTTGACCTCGGGACATAACCCTTCTTGAGGTAATCGCGGATGAGGTGGTATCACCACTCAATATGCTTAGATTTCTGGTGAGACCTCGGTCCTTAGCAATGGCTATGGCGGCCCATTATTGTCGGCAGTATACGAGAATGGCATCAATTGGCATTCTTCCAATTTCTGCAGCAAACTTCTTGTACGCAGAATGCTTCTTCCGAGCTTCTGATGCAGCGATATATTTGCTTCCATGGTGGAATCTGCTATCACCATTTTCTTGCAACTCTTTCAAGCGCTGACAGCTCCACTTGCTAAACAGAACTCCCAGATGTCGACTTTCGATCAACTATATCGGACATGAAATCTGAGTCTGTGTATCCGCTAAGACTTGGAGTTTTCTCCGTACCAAAGACCAATCATCATATCCTTAGTTCTTCTTAAGTACTTAAGGATACTTTCACGAAGTCAGTGTTCTTCACCTGCGATTTGACTGATATCTGCTTGTGGAACTTAGCATGGGCTATATCAGGTCGTGTACATAGCATGGCATACCTGAGACTCCCTATTGCAGAAGCATAAGGGATCTTGCTCATGCATTCCTATTTTCTCAGGTGTTGTTGGGGCACATCTTCTTGGAAAAGATGAATACCGATGCTTTGAAGGGTATTTAATCCCCTCTTAGAGTTTTCCATACTAAACCTCTTTAGTACTTTTTCTTTCAATGTACATCTTCTGTGAAAGTCCTAGCATCCTATTCGGTCCTATCCCTCATAGACATAAATTCCTGAATAAAGGATGCCTTCGCCTAGGTCTTTCTGGAGAATTCCTTAGACAACATATTTTGACTATTGTTAACATGGAAATTCATTCCAATAAGGAGGATGTTCATCCACGTATAATTCGAGGAAGACAACAGCGCTCCACTGACCTTTTTGAACAATACATGGTTCCTCTTCATTTTTGATGATCAACATTTTGGATCAACATTATGAAATGAGTGGTTTCCAGCTCCGAGATGCTTGCTTACGTCATATATGACCTTTGCAGGCTTGCAAACTCTTGTTGATCAGTATTCTGGTGTGAAACCTAAGCGGCTTGTTCATATAGATATCTTCCTTAATATCATCCGTTTAAGAATGGCTGTTTCAACATCCATCTTGCCATATTTATAAATCAAAATAGGCTGCATGGCAGCAATGTGGTGGAAAATGGGATTTTAAGTATAGCCACTGGAAAAAGTATCGGCTGTAGTCCAATGCTTTGCGTTGAACTATAATCTTTTGCCACTAGTACTAGCCTTGAGTGTCTCCACATTCCCATCTGCACCAATATTTCTCTTGAAGATACATTTCACCAATAGGTCTATACCTTTTGGTGGATCTACCAAGGTCTGATTTGGTTTTGAGTGCATCGGTCAATTTCTGACTGATTGGGCTCTAGCATTTTCCTCGGAGTCGATAATCTGATATGCTCGTTGTAGATTTTTGGGATCATCATCATGAGCACTATTACCTAGAGAACGTTTTCTCTACTTTTCTCTGAAATAATACCTAAGCATGCTCTAAGGGGGAATGGGAAACCTTTTCGATCTATGCAGGTGGAGGAGGTAGTATTTTTATTGGCTCACCTGATTGGGTTCCAAATTTGGTCTTAGCTTTTTATACTTGTGAGACTTTTTCATCAAGCCTTGGATTTGCCGTTCTAGATGCCGCTGTCTTGAATAAACTATTTTTCCAAGAAAGATGATATGTGACCTCACAATCACATTGTGGTCTTCTGGAATATAGAAATAGTATCTAATGATCTTTTTTTTTTAAGGATTATCCTATGAAATCAGGACCATCTGAAGGACAAACTCTAACTTGTCGCTTGTTGTCTTTTGACATTAGCCGGTACCCAATTTCTGAGATGACTCAGACTTTTATTTCTTACCGTGCCATAGTCTCATATGGCTATGGTCGGAACCGGTTAGAGGAAATCCTTATTAGTAGATAATTGAAATCACCATGAGTGTCCCAAAGGATCGGGAGGTTCCTGTGAAGCTCCCATTGGAATCGAACCATATCCAATAGGATCCCGATTTTCCTTTCGAAATCCCATTGAGTTGGAGGTGGTTTCCTAGGTGGAGTCCATTGAGAGACTATGCCATTTTCCCTTTAAGATGTCTAGGAATTCTCGGCTAAGGTATTCCGCTCCTCGATTTGATCGAAGAAACTTTAATGGATTTTTAATTTTATTTTTCTACTTCATGTCTGAATTTTTGAAACTTTTCAAAACGCTTCAAGACTTGTGGTCTCGTAGGATACACATATCCATACCTAGATAATCATCGGTAAAGATAATGAAGTAGACAATATTGGCCTCTAGCCGGCACATCAAATGGGCCGCAACACATCATATGTACTAGGGCAAGGATGATCTGTGGCCCTCTCTCCATGTCCAACAAAGAAGTTAGTCAATTTTGCCTGAAGACAAGATTTATAAGTTGATATGACTCAAAAGTCAATGGACTCCAATAGCCCATTTTTTCTCTAATTTGTTGATCCTATCTTTTGCTATATGACCTAATCTTAGGTGCCATAGATATCTATCATTTGGACTATCCTAGGTCGTTTGGCATTCACGGTTTTTTGCTCAAACAGTTAGAATAGGTAATCATATGTAGCTGATAGGCCATTAATAAGGAAACCATGTGCAATTTATTTTTTTTTTCAATAAAAATGTTACAATGGTCGCTTAAAGAAGGTAATCACATAGCCTTCCTGGTGCTAAGCCATGAATAGAAATTCAATTCTGCTACGCTGCGGCAACATAATAACAGTTCTTTTAAAACTAAGTCTAACAGAATGGTAATCAAAGAGGGTAATGTTCCATGGCTACGCAGCAACTCTTGCTCATTAACGATGCGTAGGCTATGTCTCCATCCCTCAGCCTCCTTACTATCCTCAAGATCCTGCATGGAAGTGCACAGATGAGCACTAGCAATCAGAGTCAAACATTCAACTGATGCGAAGAAACCGTAAGGTTAGACTCAATAACAAGCATACTCCAGAAGGACCTTCTTATTCCTTCAGTGCGCCTCGCGCTCAGGTAAGTAGGGTAGTTTCTGCTTCCAATGTCTGTCGCTATTGCAATAAACACTTTCTTTGACATCGGCCTTTTCCTTTGGCTTCTGCCTTTTTCTCTTGCTCCTTCACCTTCTTGCTTTTTCACAGACTTCTTTTTCTTTCCATAAAGACTTCTTTTTGGAAGAAGTTTCGTTCCATAGCAAGAACTGAGCTTTTAGAACCTTTCGTAGAAAGCTCAGCGGTTTCGCATTATTCATTAATTCGGCCTAAGAATTTTGAAGTTTATGCATATGGTAAATTCAGATGATTGCTCATATGCATCAGTCAAGGATTTGTAGAATAATATCATTTTGTAGGTCCAAGTTCCTACTTCACACCGAGCTTCTCAAGCTCCTCCATGTCCTTGATCATTGTAGTAGTGATCTGGACTGACTGCCCATCATGTCTTTTAGCCTTAAAAAGTCAATTTCGTGACTTGATATTTGGCTTGCACGACTCCTGTTCACCAAAACATCTCTTACAGGTGAGCCAACATTTGGCGAGCAGTCTCGAATTCTCATGTTGGCGACTTGAGCTCACTAGACATCGAGCCCACATGTAAATATCTAGCCCTTTTCTTCGTCTATGCCATTTTTTAGAGATCTTTTTGTTCAATAGTGCGATGGGCCTTGTAAGATGGGGGGTCCTAATCCAGTACAGGGTTAACTTCTCAAACCCAAAACTATTTTGTAGTTCCTGAAGCCAATCTTTATAATTCGGCCCAGTCAGTCTATGTGTGTCTAGATACGTCCAATGGGTTGGCATGTAGACATTTTCTATAGAGTCAAATTCTAGTTAGATACCATAATTTATGACTTGATCAATTTTGTTTAGAGATTTTATTTTTAACAATAGCTCCCACTATTTTCTTTGATCCCTACACTCCCTCTGTAGAGAATGCCGAAAATCTCCATGATTAATGATTTCTAGTGGGTGGTTGCTGTCCTCACAACTGACTCATCATCTTACTAATAGTTAATTGGTGATGGGTTGCCAATGAGTCTTGAAACAACTCTTGTTCAATGATTTCTAATCATGGTGCACCCAAACTTGTCTCCTATTTAATGAATCTCACCATATCCGAAATATTGATCCACTTCTTAGTTAAGTCGCCCACCATTTTGCATAAGACTGGGTTCATAATTGAGTCTCTTCACCGTATCGCGGAATATTTGAGCCCACTCATCCTTCAGCCAAATAGCATCCAATGCTTAATAGACATGGTTGCATCTTCTCGGTGCACTAGCCACTTGTATCCAGCAGAGACATAATCAAGTCCCGGGAAGAGCCCGCACATTAAAATGGTTGGAAGACCTCAGACTTAATTTTTTCTTAGGGAGAATTGATTCAGGTCTCATTAAAACTAGACTTTGTCATAGTCTAACAATTATGACTAACTATGGCATGGGTTAGCTCGGATTATTGACCACCTTAGATCAGAAACTGTGTCAATGATATGGATAGATAAGTGAGACCGGTGGAAGGATATGCCATTAACGTCGTAAAGAACGTATTCAGGTCGAGTAAGCTCCATTAAAAACCCCCGCCGGTTTGTATGTGCCAAACTTACCTTAGACACAAATTGGTTGAGCCAGAACCAATTGGATTACGCCTACATCCAGAACTCTAACCTCTGAGCCTAATTTTAGCTTCTTGCTTGATCGTGACTCGATCTTGACCAGCTTATCCTATTAGGCTGGTCCACCATTTGAGCATTGCCTGATCCCATCAACGAACTGCTTGATTCGGTTTGATCAATCGTGTTAGACCCTAAATTGGAGCTATCCCAAAGCCCGACCCAAGTATTATGAATATGTCTTAGATCTGAAATTCTCAATTTTAGATCTAATTGAATATCCATAATCTTAATTTTTAATAAGTAGGGTTCATAAATATGCACAAATAAATCCTAGGGTTTTCAGGATCTAGGATTTTGCAGAAAGTAAGTTTTTGGGTTTCTGATTAAGGATGAACACGCAGTAGCCCTACACATCATAAGACACCATCGAATAGAAAAGAGAGGGCCTTTAAACCCTCTTCATCTTTTGACACGGACGGCCAAGAGGAAACGCCTTAATCAGGAACATGCAATACTACAACAACAGTTTTTAAGTATCTATAATCATGATATCTCATATCAAATAGTTAATCATGGCATTTTGCATACATTCATGTTATCCGAATCATGCCATATTCTTCAGATCTAAATTATCTCATAATAATCTAAAATTAGAGTTTAAATTGATCTAATCCAAAAATAAATTCTAATTAGAAAATTCATGTAGAACTATTCCTACACTAGTCTAGACATGCATCTATCTATCTCATATGATATTTAAAATTAATAATTTTTATTGCTAATTTTTTTAGATGTCATTTATAACGCATTATATATAAAATAATAATAAATAGATAATAAAATATGATTTAAATCAGCCTTAAATCAAAAACATGCAAGACTATTCTTATCGAACTTCATTCTATTTTAGAACTAAGTCATGCATATTTTCTATCTTTAGATCAAATTATTTTAATTTTAATTTTTTTTGATTTTAAGATCGATTACATCTCATGTAAATTTAAAATCAGCTTATTTTCTAATTTACATAAATTTAAAATCAGATCTAATACTTTTACGAACCTTAGTCTGATAGCCATTGAAAGGGAAATTTCTGATTTTCCCGGAACAGGTTCATTTCAGATCTGATCAGATCAAGAGATAATATTTCAAAAATTTTTCTCTTTAATCCCTAATCAGATTTGAGATATTTTGATCTAATTATTATTATTTTAAAATAAAATAAAATTTTTGATAAATTAAATCAAATTTAATTTACCTTGATATGGGTAATCCTATTACCCGTTGAATTGATCCTGTTATGTAGCGGAAGGTTTTCTGGATTCTAGCCACGCAAGTGCCTGGCCTCTATCGATATCCACTCAAGCTAGATCTAGTGATCTTCTTTTTTTCTATCACGTCTCCAAAGATCAGATCTGGATCTGATCCGGAGGATCTTCAAAACTCCTTTTGAAGATCAATAATCATCCTTTGCAGTAGTGCAACCTTCTAGCTTTCACTCGCCTTTTTTGATCTGGATGTACAACCAAGCTCCAAAATTCTTTTGGACCGTGGAGGAGGAGAGGGAGAAGGTAGGTTTTTGGCATGGAGGAAGAGGCAAGAGGCAGCCTTGGGGCATGGGGTTTGAATTTCTCAAACTTTCAATCACAATCTGGGTTGGGCGTAGGGTCTTATTTATAGACTGTCTGTGATCGAACTTCTCTTCTTTCCAACCAATCATAACTCTTTGTTAAAATTGATTAAATCTGAATTGGTGGGAATAGAGTCTCCTAGATTCCTCCTTAGAGGATGCCTAAGACCAGTTCAAAGTTGGTTCTTAGGAGAACTCTATTGGATCTAAAAGGAGATGGAGTCCCTGTCTCAACAGGGACTTCTAGGTCCTCCAACTTGGGTGCACGCAAAGGTGGTGTGCGGCCCTCTTCCTTGAGGTTCTAGCAGGAGGAGCAGGCCCCACCAGCCTCTCCCAATAGGTACGTGACATGTGAATAAAAGTCAAAGTGTCAATGGTCAATATTGAACCAATCAAAGGTAGACTTTTGACCAAAGTCCAAGAACAAATGGGCAGGTGACCAAAAATGGTAGGTAATGTCTTACAAAATAAGACACCTTTTCTGACTTGGACAACCTCCAGTCAAACCATATGAAGGCCTTGATTGAGCACCAACGTTTTGGTTTCAGACAGGACCAACTTTATTGCGATAGCAAAAGAAGAATGTTAGGTTCAATGCGAGTGCTAGCACGATTTTTCTTGAACTTATTGAATCTCTTTCAGATCAATTGAAACTAGATCAGTTCAATTGATGATCACAATTCAAACCTTGTTGTGTTGACCCAGTTGGTTTACGTTATGTATGGTATGGGATATATCAATGATCTCTCTCATCGACATCATCAAAACTCCTTTTGATAGATCAGAACTCTTCTGATTCGAACAGCTAGATGATCGATCATCTAAATCATTCTATTACTCCCAAAATCTACCAATGACACTAGCAGTATATGGTGGCAACCCATCAGAGCTGAATGTGAACCTCTTGGTGCGCTACTATGTGATTATGTTCTTTCTATCTTGAGCCCCGATAGTTAAGGGTTTAAGGTGAACTCGTCAAACCTAGTTTCTGTCATATTATTTAACCATGTCGATTTCGAGTTCGCTGTGAAAATCTAATAGAAACTCTTTCTATTATTTCACTCTGCCACACATGGCATGGAACTTCTGGACTTGATTCTCATGATTATCTAGTGCTGCTTCCTTTACCACGAGGTAGATAGATTCCCATCTTGATGCCATCTAGTTACCCACAATGAACCAGCTATAGCCAACAATATACTCAGGATTTTATATGGCTAGGAGACATGAGTAATGGTGTAGTAACTATAACACCTTGAAGATGAAACTAACGATGCATCTCAGATCAAAGAACAGACATTACCATTGCAGCATTGAGTCAGTCCTGACGAGAAGGTAGAAAAACTCCCTAATGACTACTTCGAGGTGGTCACGCTCAGTTGCCCTCGTTCATAACGAGTACCTATAACTCTCGCTCCGATGTCTCCACACCATAGACCTCAAGGACTATCTACTAAAGAGAAGCCAATTGTACACCAACCTTCCAGATCAATCACCATCCTCGTGATGATCCTATGGTTGGGAGCATTTTAATGAGTTAATAATGATTATTCATGTCTTACATTTTAACTCTCGAAAATAAGAATCTCATTACCATTACTCAAAGGATGTAATCCACAGACACTAAATTACACATGATATGATAGAAAATAATCATTTTATTTATATTAGTCAAAATTATAAATTTTGCCTCTAGAAGGTATTAATAACAGTGTCCAGCCAATTCTGGCTTTCTAGGCACTATATCTAACAGTAACACATAGCTTTCTAGTGCTATGCATGAAACAGAAATCAAAATTTCTGCTAGCTTGGCAGGGCACAAGATAAATAACAGCGATTCTTTCCAAACTAAGTCTAAATCCAGATGGTAATCGAAGAGGATATGTTTCCACCAACCACTGCAGCAAACTCTTGCTCCATTACTGATGTGTAGGATCATGTTCTCCATCCCTCAGCCTTCTGCTATACTCAAGACCCTGCATGAAAGTGCATAGATGAGCACTAGAACTAGAGTCAAGCACCCAGTTGGACTGCAGAAAGAACTGTAACGATTGACTCAATAACGAGCATACCTCCAGAAGGACCTTCCTTGTTGTTCTTTCAGGTTGTGGCCAGGTAAGTAGGGGCAAGTTCCAGAATTCCAATGGCCTCGTTGTTACAAATGAAAATATTTCCTTTGGCAGCGACTTTCATCTTTGGCTCTGCCTTCTTCTTCTTTTGCTCCTTCATCTTCTGCTTTTTTACAACTTCTTTTTCTTTCCATAAGACTTTCTTTTGGAGAAGTCCATTCCATAGCAAGAACAGAGTCTTTAGAACCTTTCCATAGAAAGCTCAAGCGTTGACCAGCATATTCATTAATTCGACCAGATTTTGAGATTATGCATGTGGTAATTCTGATGAATTGCCCATCTGCATCAGTCAAGGAATTGCCAGAATAACATAGTTCTGTATGATCCACGTTCCCAACCTTCACACTGAGTTTCCTCAAGATCTTTCAAGTCCTTGACATCAAATTCAGATGTGATCTTGGAACTGACTGTCCATCACGCATCTTGGCCTTACAAAAGTCAATTTTGTGACTTCTATTTGGCTGTGCGACTCTGTTCACCAAATATATTTCCCTACAGGTGAGCCAACGTTTGGTTGGAGCAGTCCATCTTCTTCATATTGGCATGGAGGCTCATCAGACATCGAGCCCAACATGTAATATCTGGCCTTATTAATCTTCGTTATTTCCATTTTTTTAGAGACGCCTCTCGTGCTCGTGGATGGATGAGCTGGTAAGATGGGAGGGCCTGAGCCAATACTGACTTGGGGGTGATTCTCGGAACCCAAAATAATTTTGTAGTTCCTGAGCCAAATCTTATATTAGAGGTCCGTCAGTCTATGTGTGCCCAGGATACGTGCCAATGAGTTGGATACGCAAACATTTTCCCTATAGAGAGTCGAAGATTCTAGTTAGATACTGTACTTTATGATTGACCAATTTATTTAGGGATTTTATTTTTAAACAAATTAGCTCCCCATTTTCTCGGCATCCCCTACCCTCTTTGTAAGATGCGAAAATCCTCCAATGATTAATATTCTCTAGTGGGTGGTGGCGTCTCATCAACTGACTCATCACCTA
>QRFJ01004353.1:53466-81923 GCA_006176705.1 Cocos nucifera | reverse complement strand
TGAAATCATATCTAAATCTAATTGGTGGGAATAGAGTCCCCTGGATTCTCCTTAGAGGGTGCCTAAGATCAGTCAAAGTTGGTTCTTAGGAGAACTCTAATTGGAATCCAAAAAGAAGATGGAGTCCTTGTCCAACAAGGACTCCTAGGCGCCTCCAGCTTGGGCACATGCCAAGGGTGGCGTGCGCCCTCTTCCTTACCAGGTTCTGGCAGGGGGACAGGCCCCTACCAGCTCTCTAATAGGTGCATGACATGTGGTCAAAAGTCAAAGTGTCAATGGTCAACATTTGACCAGTCAAAGGTAGACTTTTGACCAAAGTCAAAGAACAAGAAATGGCAGGTGACCAAAAATGGTAGGTAATATCTTACAAAATAAGACAACCTTTTTTGACTTAGACAACCTCTAGTCAGACCATATGAAGGCCTCTGATTGAGCACAAACTTCTTTGGCTCAATTAGGACAACTAATTTATGATAGCAAAAGAAGAACGTTCGGTTCAATCGAGTGCTAGCATGATTTCCTTGAACCTAATTGAATCTCATTCAGATAAATTGAACTAGACCAGTTCAATTGATGATCACCAGATTTAAATCCTTATTTTTGTTATCCAGTTAGGTTCAATTCTGTATGGTAATGGGATATGTCATGATCTCTATCATCAACATCATCGAAACTCCTTTCGATGGATCAGAACTCTTCTGATTCGAACAGCTAGAATGATCGATCATCTAAATCATTATAATTGCTCCAAACAAAGAGTTGTGATTGGTTGGGAAGAAGAGAAGTTGGATCACAGACAATCTATAAATAAGACCCTGCGCCCAACTCAGATTAAGTTTGAGAAATCCCATGCCCCAAGGCTGCCTCTTCCTTCTTCCTCCATGCCAAACTCACCTTCTCCCTCTCCTCTCCACGTCCAAAAGGAGTTTTGGACCTTGGTTGGTGCGATCCAGGTAAGAGAAAGGCGATCAAAAGCTTGAAGGCTGCACTGCTGCAAAGGACAGCTGCTGATCTTCAAAAGAAGTTTTGAAGATCCTCTAGATCAGATCCAGATCTAATTTTTGAAGATGTGATAGAGAAGAAGAAGATCTCCAGATCTAGCCTGAGTGGATATCGGTAGAGGTTAGGTGCTTGCATGGCTAGATCCAGAACCTTCCGCTGCAAACAGGATCATCAACGGGTAATCGGATTACCCAAATTAGGTAAATTAAATTTGATTTAATTTATCTTAATTTTATTTTATTTATTAAAATAATAAAAATTAGATCTAAAATATTCTATATCTAATACAGATCAAAGAAAATTTTTTTTGAAATATATCTCTTGATCTGATCAGATCTGAACGAACCTGGACCAGAAAATCAGGATTTTCCTTCATTTCTGTCCAGCCCTAGGATCATACCTATCCTAGCCTCTCCGAAGCCCTCATCCTAGCTTCGCTCGTGGCCTCCCAAGGCTTGGGAGCACTACATCATCTACAATCTTCATCTTGGTGCACCCAAGTCTTGGCACACTTGGCAACATCTTTCTATACGATCCTACTATCTCTGCATGTCCTGATAGCCCCTTGTGCTCATCTTACCACTGTTATTCTTCTTCAACTACTGAGCTTTCTTTGAGATCTTCAGAATGACCATCTCCACCGCTGAAGTCCTTGGCTTATTTCTCTGCACCTTCTTTAGAATTGTAGGTATCCTTCTGCTTGGCAGTCGCATCACTTATCCTGAACTTTCCTTGAGATCATGCAATATTTCTTTATTGGCACTCGCCACATATCCTGATGCTCCATTTGACACTATCACCTCAGAGCCATGCCTATCTCCCTACATAATCCTCTCCACCCAGATCTATACAGTCTCGATACTGGTGCGGGGATATAAATCCTCGCTCTGCATCCCTTTGCTTTGAACCCATGTCATAACTTCCTCCATCCATGAAGCCACCTCTATCCAGTGCTCCACCTGGAGCTGAAGTCCTCCTGATGCCATAGAAGCTGACTCTATCTCCGAGTTCCTTGAGGCCGACCATCCAATGCTGTACTACTGGGCCTGTTGCTGTACCTCAAACACCATCGCTGCTCCTTTAGATCCTCTGCACTTCGCAGACCTGTCCGAAATCATCTCAAATACACTGCATCCTATGGGTTCCTTTGAGACCACCAAGATTTCATCCAAATCTTTACTTTCAGTGACTGTACTGATGAAATTCGAGCTTTCTCCTTCCTTGCACTTCTTAGACACTCCTACTTAAAGTGCCCTGTTTCTCCACATTTGAAGCATCTCTTGAATCCCTTGCTGCCCCTCTGTTCGCCCTTCTTTTTTTTTTTCTTATGCTTCTCTGAAATCACAAGACTCCTAGAAGACCTCCCTCTTCATCATCCATTCTCGCTGCTCGTTGGATCTGAGCACTGATACGATCTTCTCGTATACTAGTGTCTCCTTACCATACAACAAAGTTATCACCAATGGATCGAAGCTTTCGAATAGCGAACACAGCAATAATAGACTCTTATCCTTCTCTTCTAAATCCACCCCTATATTGAGCAAGTTCATGCTCATCCGATCGAGTCGCTGAATATACCCCACAACATCCTCACCCTTCTGTATCTGAACACTGTATAGTTGCTTCTTTAGTATCAACTTATCGCACATGTTCTTCTCTATGTATAACTACTGTAACCTCGACCATAATCTCTTAAGTGTTTTCTCTTCCAACACACCATACAAAATCTCATCAACCAAATAAGTCATAATCATGGCACATGCCCTTTTCTCTAAGGATACCCACTTCTTGTCTATCATCTCCTCCGACCTGTCCTCCAAGGCTGAATCCAGCCTCATCTAAATTAGAAGATCCTCCATCCTTACCATCCATATCATGAAATTTTTTTCATCAAACTTCTCTAATCCTATCTTCAACCCACTGTTCTCCATGATCAATCCAAAATAAATAACAACAAACAGATAGATCTGAGAAATACTTTGACTAGAAATGGTGGACAGCAGCCCTGTGATCTCTTCCTTCCTTTCGAAGTCTGGAGAAAGCCTTTAGATCTGAATCTCACTATTGATCTCTGCTAAAAATTGATCTTCTTCCTCCTCCATGCTCAACTGGGCTCTGATACCAATTGTAGTTCCTATGGCTGCTCAGAGTCACAGTCGTAGATCCGATCTGTTGCGTGAACCTGAATGTTAATCCAACAAACTGAAGAAGATCTAAGAAAGATGAGAGAAGCTAGGATTTTTAGCATTGGAACTAGAGAGAAAAGAGAAGCTAGTTAGAGAGAAAAGCTCAATTGTATTCCAACCTTATTGTAAAAGTTATAATATTCTAATTTATATGAAGGAAAAAATTTATTTTTTGGATCAGATTCATTTAGATCTAATTTGATCAAGAGAAATATTTTTAAAAATTTTTTTTTAGATCTAAATCAAATCTGATACTTTTCAGATCTAATTTGATAGATCTAATAAAATAAAATAAAATAAATCAAATTTAATTTATACCTTATTCATGGATAATCTAATTATCCTGTGATGATCCTGCTGATTGTCTGAGGTTCTGGATGCAGCCACACAATTGTCTGACCTCTATTGATATCCACTCAGATAGAATTTGGATATCTCCTCCTTCTTGATCTATCCTCCAAAGATCAGATTTGGATCTGATCTTGAAGGTCTTCAAAATAATTTTTGAAGATTTGATGTTGTATTTTATAGTAGTGCTGCCTTCTTCCTTTCTTGTAGCCTTTCTCTTATCTGGATCGCACCAAACTTGAGTCCAAAATCTTTTGGATGTGGAGAGGAGAGAGAGGATCTAAGGAAGGCATGAAGAAGAGAGAGAGAGCAATATGGCATGGTCAAAGGGAGAACTCATCCAAAGCTAGGTGCAGACAGGATTTATATAGATCCTGCTGTGCCATACAATGCCACATCATCCTGACCAATCACGTCTATTCATGTAATCAGATCTAAATTTGATTGATAGGATGACATCACCTGATCCAATCAGATGAGAGCCCCTCTCCAACACCCTTAGGTGGCACCAAGACTGATCAAAGCAGAGTCCTTTGGTACCACCTAGTTTGATTCTAAGAAGCAATCTGGAGTCCCATCTGTATGGGACTCCAGGCATTTCTATCCTTGGATGCATGCCTTCCTAGGTGTGTGCCCCCTTCTTTCCTCTTTCTAGCAAGGAGACAAGCTCCTATCTACTTTCCTATGGGTGCATGACATATGGGCAGATGTCTAAGTGTCAAAGATTAATGTTTGACCAAAATCAAAAGACAAAAATTAACAGATGATGAAAAATGGCAGATGTTATCTCAAATTTATCTCATAAATTAAGATAACTCTTTTTTAACCTGGACAAGCTTCAGTCAAATCAAGCAAAGATACCTGAGTGAGCACAAACATATTTGGCTTAGTTGAGATAATTTTTAATGATTGTAGAAGGAGAACATTAGGCTCAATCGTGTACTAGCATGATTTTTTAGAACCAAATTGAATCTAATTCAAACCAATTGAACTGGATTAGTCCAATTGATGATATCTAGATCCAAACTCTTGTTTATATGATTCAGTTAAATTCAGTTCTGTATGGTAATGAGATATATCATGATCTCTATCATTGACATCATCGAAACATCTTCTTATGGATCAGAATTTTTCTGATTCAGATAACTAGAATGATCGATCATCCAAATCATTCTAATTGCTTCCAAAATTCATTAGTGATATCTAGCAGTATATGGTGGCAACTCATCAAAATTTAAAATAAACCTCTTGGTGCAGTTATATGTGTGATTAAGTTTTTCTATCTTGAGCTCCGATCAGATTAGGGTTAAGGTGAACTCGTCAAACCCTAATTTCTATCATATGATTTAATCATTTGATTCAAATTCGATGTAAAAATTTTAATAGAAACTCTTTTTATTATTTTGCTCTGCCATGGCCATGGGCTTATGGATTTGATTCTCATGATCATCATAGGGCTGCTCCTCATCTACTGAGGTAAATAGATTTTCTCTCGGTGCAATTTAATTTTTACAATGAACATGCTATAGCCAACATACACTTCAAAATTTTGAATGGCTAGGAGATCGAGTCATGATGTAGTCAAACTATAACACTCTCAAGGTGAACTATCGATGCACCTCGGATCAAAGAACCAAACACACCACTACAGCTTCAAACCAGTCATCGACGAGAAGGTAGACTTTCTTATAACTGCTCGAGATGATCACGCTCAGTGCCATTGTTCTCTAACGATTATCTGTACTCTCGCTTCGGTGTCTCTACACCATAGACTCAAGACTCATCTACTATAAAGAAGCGATTATACACCAACCTTTTGGATCAATCACCATCCTCATGATGATCCTACGGTCGGAAGCATTTTATGAGTTAATAATGAAAATTTGTGTCTTAAATTTTCAACTCTTGAAAATAAGAATTATCATTATCATTAACTCAAGGGATGTATCATAGACACTAAATACACATTGTGATAGAAAATAATCTATTTTATTATTTATAATCAAAATTATAATTTTGCCCTTAGAAGTGTGCAACAAGTATCAACCAATTTTGGCTTTTAGGGCACATATATCTAACATTATATACCCTAGAGTTTTCACATGAATCCTAATAAATCTCGACACAAAAACTCCCATAGGCAAACCCTACCCATACATGAATTAGCCTCCTTAAGACCTCTTGAACCAGACCTTAAGATCTCTAGGATCAACCTAGACCCTAACCTAAAATATACCCTTGCATAACTCTGCCCACGCACTGAATCGGCTCAGTCTCAGCACTGAGCCAGCTAAGTTCCACTGGATTGACTCAGTCTGAAACTAAGCTGGCCCAGTCCTGTACCATGCCAGCAGTCCCAAATGCACAACTCTCTATTTTACCTGTACTCTGTGACTTAGTCGATCCAATTTGGACTGAGCGAGCTAACCTACAAAAAATCCTTTTTCTGCAGCCTTCAAGTTCTGACTTTGATTTCTTGCTCCACCTTGTATCCCAAATCTTCGAAGCACCAACCAAGCCCCTTGAGGCCCTCAATATCTGAACCTCAAGTCCATGAAGAGCTACATGCCATCTTCATCCTAGGACAACTTCTGTCCTAGCCCTAGGATCACACCTATCCTAGCCTCCCCAGAGCCCTCACCCTAGCTCCGCCTATGGCCTCCTAAGACTTGGGAGCACCACACCACCTACAAAGAGGAGACCTTCTTCTATAAAATTTTCTCATGCTCTAGGTCTCTTTCTCTTTGATTTTTCTCATGAAATTTTTTTTCAAATGTTAAGAAGAAAAGGCTCTTGAAAGAATCCTAAAAGAAGACCATCTTCTCTTCTTTTTCTTCTCAACAGGACAACAACGTTTGATATCCTAAAGAAACCAAGCCTCCAAGAATATGGGCGCCTCAAACCACACATGCCCCCTCCCCTGGACTCTCTTCTGCATGGAATTTTTGAGGTTTCTCATGCCTATTTTCCTAAAAAAGTGGTGCCTCCTTTTAAATAGCATAGACTAGGTCAAAACAAGGTAGTTAGGGATTCAAATTTGAAGAGTTTTGGGGGGCATCCAACTCTTGGATGCCTCCCCATAAAAACATGGCGTGAAGACCAGGAAACCATGCATAAAAGGAAAAAAATTGGGTGACATAAAATTTATGGGCGTGGGAAAGTAGTTGGTGTTCCTATGATGGGTAGACTAGGTCAAAACCTAGTCAAGCAAGGACTCTTGGTTGGCATCCAACTCTTGGACGCCTCCAAGACAAAATACGTGATCAATTTCCATGTAAGGAAAGAGGGAGGTGCAGCAATATATCAGAAAAGAAGCGCACAAACAAATAAGGAGGCATGAGAAATTATTCCAAAAGAGAGAAGAGGAGTTTTGACTAAGAGGGACTCTATCAAATAGAATCTCATACATAACTATTTTTCAATTTTGATCAATTCAAAATTTATTCCAAAAGTTCCAGATTATAGGGCGTGGGGACCTCTCTTTAACATGAAAAAAAAACTCACATCAAAATAAGAAATGGGCATGGAATTTAAAGTGCATGGTGCAAGGGAGCATAGAGAGTCCTAGTCCAACTGGGACTTCTCCAATTTGACTAAGTCAAATCTTTTTTAAACCTAATTAAACTTGGATTATTACAACCTAATTTAAAAGGGTGATACTAATCCAACTAGAATCCCAATCAAGTTAGATTTAATCAAATTTAAATTTAATTTAAATCTTAAATCAATTAAAAATTAGGTGCACTCAAATCCTAGTCTAACAAGAAATTATCTTTCCTTGTTAATTGGCTTATCCATTAAATCAATCGAACTTAATCCAATTACGTCCAAACCAATTCTAATTGTATCTAATTCAATTAAACTCGATCTCAGTCTAATTGCTCAATTAGATTAAGTCAATTAGCAATTCAATTGCTAATCGACCATCCTACAATATTTATACTTGATCGATAATTAATTGCATTGATGATTCGATTACTAAATAATTCTCAATCATCAATCAACCATCTGATTAGATAACAACCTCTTATGTGTGTGATCCCATAGGTTCAAGCTTAAGCCGATAGTACAGGAATCAATTTTTATACCAGTCAAAATGACCATCTAGTAATGGTATCTGACATCCGGATAGATCGATTGTATGCAAAATAATATTCTTAAAACCCTGGCCCATAGTTACCATATACTTCATCCCTTTGATTAATAATACTCAGAATGATATCGAGTTAGCTATCAACACTCATATAAGTCATCCATATTATATCTCAAACTTTTATAAATTTCATGATTCCTCATGAGGATTATAGAGACCCAGATTTTGCTTAATTAAAACACAGCAAAATATTTACTTCTAAACTAAATCAGGAGTGATCAATTTCATCTTGACTCACACACTAATTCTATAAGTACTTAACTGTATCCAGAAATCTTTTGATTTCTATATTAGAAATACAAATAGTTTGGCGCCAAAGTATAGTAAGTTGCTTGCAAGTCACTACGGTAATCTCAGGTCGGAGGGATACTTATATCCATTGACCTTAGCTAGCTACTCTTGATAATGGAATGCTACAATGATCACGTTCAGTGCAGATGTACTCTTACATCTCATCTTTATATCATATCAATATCTCCATACCACTTGATTATGAGGACAACCAACGCATATGACATATAGCGATCTACACTTGATAAGTTATTATCCTTATTAATAACTTATCATTTGATCATGAATAATTTAAGAACCTTTCGATAAATTCTTCTTTATCGTTCAAGTATGGTTCTAAGAACTTCATTATAATTTAGAAGTTCATTTAAGAAAGATAGAACTTTTATGATGAATAAGTTAAATAACTATTATTATCTAATAATTCATATACTAATTTCAATAATCTACAACTTAGATGATTGGCTTTAGAATACATTTTCTAACATCTTCTCTCTTTCTTTTCTCTCACCAGAACATATAATGTTGTGTCCTAAATAAACCCCATGCCCAAGACTCTCTTGTTTGGAAATGTATCCCCAAGCCAATCATCAGCCTATTGATGGTTGAGCTACTTTATATTTATAATTAATTTATTAATAAATAAAATATATTTTTAATATTTTTCATCATAAGTATTCATCTTCTAACAAACTTCACTATTGTGATGAAGTTCTTATGACTATTTAGCTTCGATATAGAGAGGATTTATCGATTAGTCCTTAAATTTATTCATGATCAAATGATAGGTTGTTAATAAGGATGACAACATCTATCGAGCATAGGTCACTGTATGCCATATAGGTTGGTTGTCCTCTTAACCAAGAAGTATGAAGACACTGGCATGATATATAGGTGAGATGTATAGGTACATCATCATTGAACGTAACCAACTCTAGAGTATTCTACTATCAAAAATATCTCCGATGGGATATAGGTATAAGTATCCCTTTGACCTGAGATCATCTCAGTGACCTGCAAGCAACTCACTATGCTTTGGTATCGAACTAACTAAATTTCTAATTTAGTAATGGAAGGCTTCTGGGCATAGTCAAGTACTTGCAAAGTTAGAGTGTGATCAAGATGGGATTGACCACTCCAAGAGTTGGAAAAGAATGTATCAGTGTATTTTAATATAGCAAAACCTTGGCTAGGATAATCCATCAGATGGATTTGATATTTTGAAATACAATATAAACAACCTGATCAAAGTTGATAGTTGAACTATGAGATGTCTTATGAGCATTTTGGTTAAGGAGATAAATTATATGAAAACTATATCCGCATGGGTTCTAAGGATGTTGTTCTACATATTCGACTTATTCGATCGTTGGGTATCATTGCTAGATGATCACTTCAATTGATACAGAAATCTATTTTTATGCTATCGACTTAGGTTCAAATCTATGAGATCATACACATTAGAGCTCATGATCTGATCGGATGGTTGATCAATGATTAAGAATCATTCTAGGATTAAACAATCAATACGATTGGTATTTAACCTAGTACAAGTATTGCAGGAGGATCGATTAGCAATTAGATTGCTAATTGACTTAATTTGATTAAGCTAGAGGATTGAGATTAAGTCTAATTAAATATAATTTAATTAGATTTAGTTTAGAGTTGATTGGATCAAGTTCAATTGATTTATTCGATAAGCCAAGTGAAAGAAAGAACTAGTCCTAGTCTAACTAGGACTCGGATCAATCAAATTTTTTAATTTGATTAAAAAATTAAATTAAAATTAAATTTAATTTAATCTAATTTAATTAATCCTTTAAATAGATTAGGATTTTATTTAATTGAGTTGGTTTACTCTTAATTTTATTTGGTTAAAGGATCTTATTTGACCAAGTCAAAATAGGAGTCCTAATATGACTAGGACTCCCTAACCTTGCGCCACTTTAGCCCACGCCCCCCATGTCCATTTTTTTTATTTTATGTGTGAGATCTCCTCTCCATGATCATCACACATGCCCCTCTCTCCCTCCTTTTCTCATAATGTAATTTGTTGGAAGACCAAGTCAAAAGGAGAGTTAGTTTTGCTTTAGGATTCTATGAGATAGAATTCTTGTTGATGAAATCTTCTCTCCCTTATGTGCCACCCCCTATCCTATTTTTTCTCCACTATTTTTATGGTGAGAAAAGATAATTTTATGCATTCTCCCTTATTGGATTCACAAAAAAAATTAGAGGAGGGGTGCCTAAGAGTTGGGCGCTCCAACCACTTGCCAAATCTAGTCCTGCCTTGTCTAATTTTTGACCTAGATAAGGACTCTTCTTTTTTTATAAATTTTGGATGAATTTTGGCTAATTTTTTTCATAAAATATAGAAATTTTGGAGAAGTTTAGGGTGTGTAAAAATCAGAGAAAGAAGGTCCTTGGGCATGGGGGTTCCATAGGCACCAAACTAGGTGTCTGGGTGAGAGAAAAGAGAAGAAGAAGAGGGTCTTCTTCTAGGGCTATTTTATTCTTCATCTCTCATCCTTCTTTTGAGTTTTTTCTGAGAGAGTCTTATATTAAAAAACTCTTCTCTTCCTTCTCATATTCTGGAGAATCTAAGTTTTGAAGAAGGAAGCATCGGATCAATCATCGAAGAAGGATAAGCACGGTACTAGCATGCTGTGCTGATTTTCTACATCAAACTTCAGATCAGAGTTCATAGGCTCGTATGGATGACTCCTAGAGGTTAGATGCATCTGTGGCTCATGACTTCAACCTCAAGCTTGGATCAGCAAGTTGGAACATCTAACTTGCACAGGTAATAGTTCTGATCTATTCATTTCATACCTGCATTAGATGTAGTGTAGATCTAGATTGATGTGATCAACCTTTTCTTTTCCTTTATATTTTTAATTTTTGATTTAATATCATGGCTTGATTATATAGTAGATCTAAGATCTAGGTATTTATATATTTATTTAAATAAATATTTAATTTATTTAAACTTTTTGCTGTCTGATCCTAAAAAGGTTTCAAGATCTACCCGTAAAACTCTAGATCTGGTTCCTCCAATTGGTATCAGAGTAAGGTTCTTATTACATGATTTTTATACATGTTTAGATTATTTTTTAGATTATATGTAATTTATAATATAATTATTAAATTTAAAATTAAAAATTTAGATCTCGTGAACTATCATAAGGTTGTCTTGCTATAAGGTTTATCCCTTATAGTGAAAAGATTATCCTAGTTTGTGATGATCTGACTCTAATCATAAATTTATTAGATTTAATTTAATTTTATTTATGATTTAATAGATTTAAAATAGTTTTAGATCTAAAATTAAAATATTTTAGATTGCACGGACTGCCATAAGGTTGTCCTACTGTAAGGTCTATCTCTTACAGTTGAAAGATTGTCTTAGTACGTGCTGATCTAAAATATTGATCATAAAATTTTAGATTAGATCTAAAAAATTTTATGATCTGATTAAAAATATTTTAATCTAATTTTAATCATCATAAATATATTTGATTTGATCTAGGAAGATTGATGATTGATTATTATTGAAACTATTTCAATTACATGAATCTATTTAGATTAGATCTAAAATAGTTTCATATTTATTTTACTTGCATATTGATTATGAGTCAAACATGCAACTTAGTTGATAGAACCATATTATAAAAATATTTTATGAATATGAAATTCATTTTTGAAAAGCCAAACTCCAATCCTTAGCCTAAAACTTAATTAAGAATTAAGAAGTTGTTTGATTAGGTTCTAGGATTGTAAATTAAAGATCCTATGATACGAATCATAACATATTGGGTTAATGGGTTAGTGCAGATTAGGTCCATTAATTGGGTTAGACCTAAGGTTAGATTAAAAAATAGACTTAATTAGAGAATTGAGTAAATCTAATCAATTGTTGTCTTAGATTAGATCAAGGATTCTCTAGATCAATTATAATAATTATAGTTGGTCAAGTCCATATCTTTAACAAGAATCAAATGGACTTGATTCTTGGCTAAGAGGTTTAGCTCAAACTGTTAGGTTGATCTAATCAAGACTAATTAAATCAGTTGGTGTCTAAGATAAGTTTAGCATATATGATCGATGATTTTTAATTGGCAGTCCGCTTACCTAGCCAATTTCGATGGTGTTTAAGGCAAGCTTTGGCAGACCCTTCCACTGATCTCACTTACCTGGCCTTCTTGGTGAGATTGAGTTTTGATCAGATCACTTGACAATTTGAGTTGACCCATGTCAGCTAGGTAAATCACTGTGACTAATTTAGGTGCTCCTAGACTAGCCTATTAGTGGTCTCTCTTAAGTTGACTTGGTGAAGCCAGTGGAAGGATCATGACAAGTTGGTTAATCTGATCTACTCACTTCTATAAATAAATTTTTTAAAATTATTAGATCCCTAAAATAAAATAGTTATATGATAACTGGATCATAGCCTTCCATTAAAGTGGATGATAATGGATCCATCGGTTGGATAATCATTGGAGGCCCAAAGGCCTGGTGCTTATTGATTGATGAAATTATCATTCATTATATGATCTCTTGGATACATCTTTCTAAATGGTGGTCAGATGGGCCAACCAAAGTTGGGCCTGATCATTTATTAGTTAGATGGGCCAAGTATGGTCATGTTAATGGTTGGATCTAATTGGATCCTTTTTTGAGAAGGCCAAAGCCAACTGATCAGGGGGCTGGACCAAAATTTAATTATTAAAAGTTGTTTAGAGAAATAATTGGTTATGAACCTATCTTTAGATGTACATGGATGGGCCAACCAAAGTTGGGCTCGTGTACAGTCTATGTGGATTCTAGTATCCACTAAAGAATTATGATAATTCCTCGGATTGGAGGTAAAGGCTACCAATTCAAATAAATAGTGGGAAAATCTTTTGATTAAAGTCCAAATCTTTAGGATTAATGAATCAATTACTAATTAGGTTATGTTTTTCCTTTGTGTAGATATGGCCACTTCCTTATCGCTCTGATCATTGTTGGATAATGATAAGTTGATGGAACCTAAGTTCGATAGCTGGTACAAAATGTTGAAGATAGTCCTGGAGCATGAATGGATCCTATATGTGTTGATGGATCCTGCACATGAGGAGCTAGTTGCCAATGCACGTGGAATAGTCAGAGATACTTACTAGAAGTATTTCAGTGATCAGACTACAGTGCGTTGCATCATGCTGGCTGCTATGAGCGATGAGTTTAGTCACAAATTTGAGACAGCTCAACCAAAGGACATGCTTCAAGTATTGAAGGATTTTTTTGGCACACTCGATGATGTGGAGAGGAATAAGACTAGTTGTGCCATCTTCAACACCAGAATACGGGACGATGCCTCTGTCACTGATCATGTATTGTACATGATCGAGCTGATAGAGTGATTGAGCAGGCTCGACTTTTTCTTACATAAATAGCTTGAGAAAGATGTAATACTGAACTCATTGCTCAAGTCATTTCTCCCATTCCTTACTCATTTTAGAATGACAAAGTCTGAAGTAGACTACCATGGGTTACTGAGATTACTTTAAAACTTTGAGAAAGATCACCAACTCCACAAAGAGTCGGTGAACTTAGTGGGAGGTTCATCTTCTAGCTTTCGACCCTTTAGAAAAGGAAAGAAGAACAAGAAGAAGAAAGCTAAAAAGGTGCAAGTTCAGGCTGTGACATCTATGTAGGGCCAAACCAGGAAGATTAAGCCTGATAAGAGTAAAGCTAAATGCTTCTTTTGCGAGAAGTAGGGGCATTGAAAATGAAACTATCCTTAGTACATTGCCTCTCTGAACCCAAACAGACAGAGAAAGAAGCAAGCTATTGCTGGGCAAGATATTTATATGATAACTCCTTGCAATTTCTCTATTTATGATATTATTGACTGGGTATTGGATACTGATAGCCCTTACCATATTTGTAATTCATTGCATGGGTTGTAGGTCAGTAGGAGATTCGAGTAAGATGAAAGGTTCCTGAATGTTGGAGATGGAAGATCAGTTTTAGTTCTAGCTTTAAAAATTTTGAAACTTATATTTGAGTCCCATACCATTGTTCTTAGTGATTGTCACTTCTGTCCTAATTTTTTTTTAAATATCATTTTTGTAGGCCTTCTGACCAAAAGTGATTATGAAATTTCAATAAAGAAATAAGTTTGTAATATCATTATGAATGGTATTACTATTTTTTATGGATATTTGAATAATGGTGTGTATATGCTATTACAATTTGTTAACATAGTCTATTCAACCGACAAGCATCCTAGATTAGATAGTATGTTAGATATCTATTTATGACATTGTAGGCTAGGTCACATGAACAAGAACTAGATAGATAGGTTAACTCAAGAAGAAATCCTAGAAGTCAGTGATTGCGAATCACTTTCAACCTATGAATCCTATATTCTTGATAAAATGATCAAGTCTTCTTTTACTGAAAATGGTGAAAGAGCCACTGAGCTCTTAGGTGTAGTGCATACTGATGTATGTGGACCAATGAGCATAAGTGCTAAAGGTGAATATGTCTACTTCATTACTTTCACAGAAGATCTATCCAGATATAGATATGTCATCTGATGAAACATAAGTTAGATTCTTTTAAAATGTTTAAAAGACTCTGAAGTGAAGTAGAAAAATAAACTAGAAAGGATATTAAAACTCTTGATCTGACCGAGGAGGAGAATACCTTTCTGATGAGTTTCTCACATATCTAGGAGAGAATGAGATTCTCTCTCAATGGATTCCTCCAAGAACATCACAGCATAATGGTGTGTCTGAAAGGAGGAATCAGACTCCGTTAGACATGGTCCGATCTATGATGGATTTTACCAGCTTGCCGATATCCTTCTGGGGATATGTACTCGAATCGACTTGTTATATGTTAAATAGGGTTCCAAGTAAGTCTGTAGTTAAGACTCCATATAAGATATGGATAGGACGTAAGCCAGCACTTTCACATCTTAGGGTTTGGGGGTGACCGACTTATGTCAAATGGATAGTTACAGATAAACTTGGACCTAGGTCTGATAAGTACATATTTATAGGATACCTAAAAGAGACAAAAGGATACTATTTCTACCATGCTATGAACAAAAGGTATTCGTCAGCCTTAGGATAACCTTTTTGAAAAAAAAATTCCTTGGTGAAGGAACTGTTGCCTCTAAGATTGAACTTAATGAAGTTCAATAGGTAGACTGACACATGTAGCTGAACTAGAATCAGATTCGATTAGATTAAATTCGGAGCCCAGTGTACCTACACCATTGAGGCATTCCATTAGAGTACCGCATCAGCTAGATAGATACTAAAGTTTCTTGTTCTGGGATGATGATCCCATCGAACTCGATGAAAATGGTGAGGATCCGATCACCTATATGGATGCTATGCAGAGATCTGATTCTGAAAATTGGCTTGAGGTCATGAAATTCAAAATGAAGTCCATGAAGATCAATGATGTATAGACATTGGTTAACCCACCCAAAGGGGTTAAACCCATTGGGTGTAAATGGATCTTTAAAAGAAAGAGGGGTGCAGATGAAAAGGTGGAGACCTATAAAGCCCATCTGGTTGTCAAAGAATATCATCAATATTATGGTATTGACTATGATGAGATATTCTCTCCTGTGGCAACGCTCAAGTCCATTCGGATTATGCTTACAATTACTATCCATCTGGACTATGAGATTTGGCAGATGGATGTGAAGACAACTTTCTTGAATGGAGAGTTGATCGAAGAGGTGTATATGATACAACCTGAGGGGTTCACATCCATAGATGAGTCCAAGGTGTGCAATCTTCAGAGATCCATTTATGAATTGAAGCAGACATCTCAAAATTAGAATATTCATTTTGATAAAGTGATCAAAATGTATGGCTTCATTAAAAATGGAGAAGAACTCTGCATTTACAAATGGGCAAATGATCCGATAGTGGTATTTCTTTTTTTGTTCGTAGATGACATTCTCTTAATCGGGAATGACATCTTCGTACTATAGGAAATAAAAGTTTGGTTGTCATCATAGTTCTCCATGAAGGACTTGGGTGAAGTATCCTACATCCTAAGGATGAAGATCTATAGGGATAGATCTAAAAGGATGCTTGGATTATCCCAGTCCACATACATAGATACTATGCTAAAGAGGTTTAGCATGGAGAATTTTAAAAAAGGCTATCTTTCGATAGGCCATGAAATTTTTCTCTAAGAAGGATTGTCCGATAACTCCTAAAGAGAGAAAACATATAAGTAGAGTCCCATATGCTTTGATGATGGGATCTATCATGTACGCTATGATATGTACAAGACTAGACATGGCATACTCACTAGGAGTAGTAGTAGATACTAGTCTGACCTCAGAGAAAACCACTAAAAAGTGGTTAAAGCCATACTTAAGTATTTAAGAAATACTAAGGATCAATGGTTGATTTATGGTAAGTCAGATCTAAAACTTAAGGGACTTACAGACTCTAGCTTTCAATCTGACCATGATGACAGTAGAAGCATGTTAGGATATATCTTTACTCTGAATGGTGAAGCCATATGCTGGAAGAGTTCCAAGCAATATATTGTGGCAGACTCTATTTGTGAAGTAGAGTACGTGGCAGCATCAGATGCTGCAAAAAAAGCTAAATGACTGAGAAAGTTTATCATCGAGCTCGGAGTCACACCCTTTGTTGATGGTTCGGTCCTGCTCTACTGCAACAATACTAGTGCCATTGCTCAAGCAAAAGAACCGAAGGCACACCAGTGGACGAAGCAAATTCTTCGTCGCTTTCACCTGATCTAGAAGATCGAAGATCGAGATAACGTCAACCTTCAGAAGATCAATGAAAAGAAGAACCCGACCAACCCCTTCATTAAAGCCCTGGCAATAAAGGAGTTCGACAACCACAAGTCGAAGATGAATATTAGATACTGTGTCGAGTGGCTTTAAGATAAGTAAAAGTTATTAAAAAATGTTCCAAAGTCAATCGTCATCCTATTGATAGTTGAGCTATTTTATATTTATAATTAATTTATTAATAAATAAAATATATTTTTAGCATTTTTCATCATAAGTATTTATCTTCTAACGAACTCCATTATTGTGATGAAGTTCTTAGGACTATTTAGCTTTGATAAAGAGATAATTTATCAATTAGTCCTTAAATTTATTCATGACCAAATGATAGGCTGTTAATAAGGATGACGGCATCTATTGAGCATAGATCGCTGTATGCCATATATGTTGGTTATCCTCTTAATCTAGAAGTGTGGAGATACCAGTATGACATATAGGTGAGATGTATAGGTACATCATCATTGAATGTGATAAACTTCAAAGCATTCTGCTGTTGAGAATATCTCTGATGGGATATAGGTATAAGTATCTCTTTGACCTAAGATCATCTTAGTGATCTACAAGCAACTTACTGTGCTTTGGTACTAGACTAACTGAATTTCTAATTCAGTAATGGAAAGCTTCTAGGTGCAGTCAAGTACTTGCAAAGTCAAAGTGTGATCAAGATGTGATTGATCACTCCAAAAGTTGGAGAAGAATGTATCACTGTATTTCAATATAGCAAAATCTTGGTCAGGATAATCCATCAAATAGATTTGATATTTTGAAACACAATATGGACAACCTGATTAGAGTTGATAGTTGAACTCTGAGGTGACCTATGAGCATTTTGATCAAGGGAATGAATTATATGGAAATTATATCCGCATGGATTCTAAGGATGTTGTTCTACACATTCGATCTACTCGGCCATCGGGTACCATTACTAGATGGTCACTTTGATTGGTATAAAAATCTATTTCTATGCTACCGACTTAGGTTCGGACCTATGAGGTTACACATATTAGAACTCACAATCTGATCAGATAGTTTATCAATGATTAAGAATTGTTCTAGGGTTAAAGAATCAATACGATTGATGTTTAACCTAGTGCAAGTATTACAGGAGGATTGATTAGCAATTAGATTGCTAATTAGCTTAATTTGATTAAGTCAGAGGGCTGAGATTAAGTTTAATTAAATATAATTTAATTAGATTTAGTTTAGACTTGATTGGATCAAGTCCAATTGACTTATTAATAAACCAAGTGCAAGGAAAAACTAGTCCTAGTCTAACTAGGACTCGGGTCAACCAAATTTTCTAATTTAATTAGAAAATTAAATTAAAATTTAATTTAATTTAATTTAATTTAATTAAGCCTTTAAATGGTTAGGATCTTATTTAATTGAGTTGGTTTACTTTTGATTTTATTTGGTTAAAAGACCTTGTTTGATCAAGTTAAAATAGGGTCCTAGTGTGACTAGGACTCCCTAACCTTGCGCCACCTTAGCCCACTCTCCCCACGCCCATTTTTCTTTATTTTGTGCATGAGATCTCCTCTCCTTGATCATCACGCATGACCCTTTCTCCCTCCTTTTCTTATAAGATAATTTGTTGGAAGACCAAGTCAAAAGGAGAGTTAGTTTTGCTTTAGGATTCTATGAGATAGAATCCTTATTGACCAAATCATCTCTCCCTTGTATGCTGCCCCCTCTCCTATTTTTTCTCCACTATTTTCATGGTGAGAAAGAAGAATTTTATGCATTCTTCCTTACTAGATTCATAAACAAAAATCACAGGAGGGGTGCCAGGCGCCCAAGAGTTGGGTGCCCTAACCACTTGCCAAATCTAGTCCTGCCTTGTCTAGTTTTTTACCTAGACAAGGACTCTTCTTTTTCTATAAATTTTGGATGAATTTTGATTTAATTCTTTTATAAAATATAGAGCTTTGAGAGAGATTTATGGTGTGCAAAAATCAGAGGAAGAGGGTGTTAGATATATGTGCCCTAGAAGCCAGAATTGGCTGACACCTGTAATACACTTCTAAGGGCAAAATTATAATTTTGACTAAAATTAATAAAATGGGTTATTTTCTATCACATATATGTATTTAGTGTCTATGATACATCCTTTGAGTTAATGATAATGATAATTCATATTTTCAAGAGTTGAAAATTTAAGACATGAATAATCATTATTAACTCATAAAATGCTCCCGACCATAGGATCATCATGAGGATGGTGATTGATTCGGAAGGTTAGTGTATAATCGCTTTTCTTTAGTAGATGAGTCTTGAGTCTACGGTGTGGAGACACCGGAGTGAGAGTATAGATACTCATTAGAGAACGAGGGCACTGAGTGTGACCATTCGAGTAGTCATTAGGAAGTCTACCTTCTCGTCAATGACTGACTCGATGCTGCAGTGGTGTGTTTGGTTCTTTGATCTGAGGTGCATCGACAGTTCATCTTGAGGGTGTTATAGTTTGACTACACCATAACTCAGTCTCCTAGCCATATGGAATCCTGAGGTGTATGTTGGCTATAACATGTTCATTATAGGAACTGGATTGCATCAAGATGGAATCTATCTACCTCGGTGGTAGAGGAGTAGCCCTATGATGATCATGAGAATCAAGTCCAGAAGCCCATGGCCATGGTAGAGTGAAATAATAGAAAGAGTTTCTATTTAGATTTTTACATCGGACTTGAATCGAATGATTACATCATATGATAGAAACTAGGGTTTGACGAGTTCACCTAAACCCTAATCTGATCGAGGCTCAAGATAGAAGAACTTAATCACACGGGTAGCTGCACCAAGCGGTTCACATTCAGCTCTGATGGGTTGCCACTATATACTGCTAGGTGTCATTGGTGGATTTTAGGAGTAATTAGAATGATTTAGATGATCGATCATTTTAGATGTTCGAATCAGAAGAGTTCTGATCCATCGAAAGGAGTTTTGATGATATCGATAATAGAGATCATGACATACCCCATTACCATACAGAACCAAACCTAATTGGATCACACAAACAAGGGTTTGAATCTAGTGATCATCAATTGAACTAATCTAGTTCAATTGATCTGAATGAGATTCAATTAGGTTCAAGGAAATCATGCTAGCACTCGATTGAACCTAACGTTCTTCTTTTACTATCATAAATAGTTGTCCTGACTGAGCCAAAGGAGTTTGTGCTCGATCAGAGGCCTTCACTTGGTCTGACTAGAGTTTGTCCAGGTTAGAAAAAGATTGTCTTATTTTGTAAGATAATACCTGCCATTTTTGGTCACCTGCTATTTCTCGTCTGTTGACTTTGGTCAAAAGTTGACCTTTGACTGGTTAAATATTGACCATTGATACTTTGACTTTTATCCATGTGTCACACACCTATTGAAGAGCTAATGGGGGCTTATCCCCTTGCTAGAACCTAGCAAGGAGGAGGGCACACGCCAAGGGCTGGAGGCGCCCAGGAGTCCTTATTGGATAGGGACTCCATCTTCTTTTTAGATTTCGATTAGACTTCTCCTAAGAACTAAGTTTGACTGGTCTTAGGTGCCATCTAAGGAGGAATCCAAGGGACTCTATTTCCACCAATTAGATTTAGATCTGATTTCATAAAGGGTTGTGATTGGTTGGGAAGAAGAGGAGTTGGATCACGCATAGTCTATAAATAAGACCCTGTGCCCAACTCAAAAAGTATCTGAGAATTCTCCATGCCCCAAGGCTAGTTCTCTCCTCCTCCTCCACACCAAGCCCATCTTCTCCCTCTCCTCTCCATGCCCAAAGTGGTTTGGGATCCATGTTGGTGCAATCCAGATGAGAGAAAGGCGACAGAAAGCTAGAAGGCTACGCTGCTGCAAAGGACAACTGCTGATCTTCGAAAGGTGTTTTGAAGATCCTCCAAATCAGATTCAGATCTAATTTTTGGAGATATGATAGAGAAGAAGAGGATCTCTAGATCCAGCCTAAGTGGATACCGGTAGAGGCCAGGCACTTGCGTGGCTAGATCAGAACCTTCCGCTGCTTTCAGGATCATCAATGGGTAATAGGATTACCCTACATCAAGGTAAATTAAATTAAATTTAATTTATCTAGATTTTATTTTTATTATTAAAATAATAAGAATTAGATCTAAAATATCTTAGATCTAATTTGGATCAAAAAAAAAAATTTTTAAAATTTATCTTTTGATCCGATCAGATCTGAACGAATCTGGTCCGAAAAATCAGAATTTTTCTTCAATTGGTATTAGAGCCAAGGTTCTAAAGTATTTAGATTTGATTTTAAATTTATTTTAATTAAAAAATAAATAATTTTAGATGTCACATGAGATGTGATCAGATCTGAAATCAACAAAAATTAAAATTAAATAATTTGGATCTAAGATTAGAAAATATGCATGATTAAGTTCTAAAATAGAATAGTTCTATAGAATAGTCTTGCATGTTTTCAATTTAATTTGATTAAATCATATTTTAGATCTATTTATTTATTATTTTTTGATATTATAATTATTATAATAATATTTAAAAAATAGTAAATAAAAATTATTTAATTTTAACATCATATGAGATATGATTGATGCATGTCTAGACTAGTTGTAGAATAGTTCTACATAGTTGTCTAGATTAGAGTTTATTTTGATAAGATCAATTTAAATCTAATTTTTTATATTATTATGAGATAATTTAGATATGAAAATATGCATAATTCGATACATGAGATGTATGCAAAATATGTCATGATTAGATCTAATTTATATATGAGATATATGATATAGATCTAAAACTATTTTGTAGTATTACATGTTCCTGATTAAGGCATTCCTCTTGGCCATCCGGTCATAAGAACGAAGAAGGGTTTAAAGGTCCTCTCCTTCCATCCGATGGGACATTCTTATGACATGTAGGGGTGCTGCATGTTCGTCCTTAATCAGAAATCCAAAACTTACTTTCTGCAAAATCCTAGATCCTAAAATCCTAGGATTTATTGTGCATATTTTATTTATGAACCCTATTTAATTAAGAATTAAGATTATAGAATATTAATTAGGTCTAAAATTGAGAATTTCAGATCTAAGACATATTCATAATACTGGGTTCGAGCTTGGGTAGCTCAATTAGGTCTAAGTGGTTGATCAAACCGAATCAAAAGTTGGTTAGATGGGATCAACAATGCTTAAATTGACCAGGCTAAGAGGATTAAGTCTGGGTCAAGATTGAGTCACGATCAAGCAAGACCTAATTAGGCTCAGAGTTTAGAGTCTAGATTATAGGCTAACCTAATTGGTTCCGACTCAACAATTTGGTGTCTAAGGTAAGTTTGGCACATACGACCGACTGATTTTTAATTGGGAGCTACGCAACCTGAATGCATTCTTGTATGAGTTAATGGCATATCCCTTCTATCGGTCTCACTTACTTGGCCATATCTGTCGACTCAGTTCTAATTTGAGGTGGTCAATAATCCGAGTTAACCCATGCCACTAGGTTAGTCATAATTGTTATGACTATGATAAGTCTAGTTTAATGAGACCTGTATCAATTCTTCCTAAGAAAAGATTAAGTCTGAGCTCTTCCACCATTGTAGATGTGCGAGCCCTTCCCGGGGTTGATTGTTCTCAACTGGATAGTGGCTCAGTTGCACCAGGAAGATGCAACCATGTCTATTAGGCATTGGATGCTATGGACTGGAGGATGAGTTGGGCTCAATATTTTGGATATGGTGAGAGACTCAATTAGAAATTCAGTCTATGCAAATGGTGGGTCTGACTTAACTAAGGAGTGGATCAATATTCTGGATACGATGAGATTCATGAATTAGAAACCATGTTTGGGTGCACTATGATTAGAGAATTATTGAACAAGAGTTGTTCACTCATTGGCTAATCCATCACCAATAACTGTTAGGTGAGGTGATGAGTCAATTGGTGAGACCGCACCACCCACTAAAAATCATTAATCATGGAGATTTTCGCATCTCTACAGAGGGAGTGCAGGGATCCAAGAAAATAGTGGAAGCTAATTTATTTAAAAATAAAATCTCTAAATAAATTCGTCAAGTCTTAATTACAGTATCTAACTTGAATCTTTGACTCTCTATAAAAAATGTCTGCATCCAATCCATTAGCATGTATCCTAGACACACATAGACTGACCGGACCCAATTATAAAGATTGGCTTAGAAACTACAAAATTATTTTGGGTTTCAAAATATTAACCCATGTATTGGACCAGAACCCTCCCACCTCACCAGCCCATCCATCCACTGAACAGAGAGCATCTCTGGAAATATGGATAGACGAAGATAATAAGGCCAGATATTACACATTGGGCTCGATGTCTGATGAGCTCCAGTGCCAACATGAAGATATCAAAATTGCTCGCTAAATGTTGGCTCACCTGCAGGAGATGTTTGGTGAACAGAGTTGTACAGCCAAATATCAAATCATGAAATGACTTTTTAAGGCTAAGATGCATGATGGGCAGTCAGTCCAAGATCACTGTCTGATGATGATCAAGGACCTGGAAGAGCTTGAGAAGCTCGATGTGAAGTTAGACTTGGATCTGCAGAACGATATTATTCTGTAATGGGCAATTCATCATGAATTACCATATGTATAAACTTCAAAATTTCTTAGCCGAATTAATGAACATGCTGGTCACCATTGAGCTTTCTATGAAAGGTTTTAAAGGCTCAGTTCTTGCTATGGAATGGACTTCTTTAAAAAAAAAGTCTTCTGAAAAGAAAAAAAAGTCTGCAAAAAAGTAGAAGGTAGAAGGAGGAAAGAAGAAGAAGGTAGAGCCGAAGATGAAAGCCGCTGCCAAAGAAAAGTATTTCCATTACAACAGTGACGGCCACTAGAAGCGAAACTGCCCTACTTACTTGGCTACCCTGAAGAACAAGAAGGAAGGTCCTTTTGGAGGTATGCTCGTTATTGAGTCTAACCTTACGATTTCTTTTGCATCCAGTTGGATGCTTGACTCTGGTTTTAGTGCTCATCTGTGCACTTTCATGCAGGATCTTAAGGATAGTAGAAGGCTGAGGGATGGAGACATGATCCAATGCATTGATAATGGAGCAAGAGTTGCTGCAGTGGCGATGAGAACATACCCTCTTTGATTACCATCTGGTTTAGACTTAGTTTTGAAAGACTGTTATTATGTGCCTGCAGCTAGTAGGAATTTGATTTCTGTTTCATGCTTAGCACTAGAAGGCTATGTGATTACCTTCTTTAAGGACCATTGTAACATTCTTTATGAAAGAAATAAAATTGCAAATGGTTTTCTTATTAATGATCTTTATCAGCTACATATTGATGTACCTATTCTAACTATCGAGCAAAATATGAATGCCAAACGACCTAGGGATAGTCCAAATGACAGATATCTATGGCATCTTGAGATTAGGTCATATAGCAGAAGATAGGATCAACAAATTGGAGAAAAATGGGCTATTGAGTCCATTGACTTCCGAGTCATATCCAACTTGTGAATCTTGTCTTCAAGGCAAAATGACTAAACTCTCTTTTGTTGGACATGGGGAGAGGGCCACAGATCTTCTTGCCCTAGTACATACTGATGTGTGCGGCCCATTTGATGTGCCGGCTAGAGGCAATTTTATCTACTTCATTATCTTTATCGATGATCTATCTAGGTATGGGTATGTGTATCTTATGAAATACAAATCTAAAGCTTTTAAAAAGTTCAAAGAATTCAGACATGAAGTAGAAAAATAAACTGAAAAACCCATTAAGGTTCTTCAATCAGATTGAGAAGATGAATACCTTAGCTGGAAATTCCTAGACTATCTCAAGAAAAATGGCATAGTCTCTCAATGGACTCCACCAGGAACACCTCAACTCAACGGGATTTCAGAACGGAGAAATCAGACTCTATTGGATATGGTCCGATCCATGATGAGTGATAAGTAGTAAAAATATACTAATAAAAGTATTAAATTATAAAATAAATTAAAATATTTTATTAAAAATTGATACTTTTATTAATCTTATGCAGGAAAGAAGGCAACCAATGTGAAGATCTCATTTTTCTGATTCAGATGAAACAAATTTCAGGCAAAACGGACTTCAAACGAGCCCAGAATCGAATTTCAAAAAAAAAAAAAAAAAAAAAAAAAAAAAAAAAAAAAAAAAAAAAAAAAAAGAAGAAGGGAAAAACAGAAAAAATCAGTGAGAGAAAGAAAAACAGGGAAGAAAGGAGAATCAGAGAGAAAAACAGAGAGAGACGGGAAGAAGGAAAAGAAAGAAAGAGAGAGAGGAAGAAAGAGAGAGAGGAAGAAAGGAGCCTCTTCTTCTTCACCAAGTTTTCCGCATCAAGAGCAACAGATAATCAATTTCAGCAATCAAACAGTCTAATTTCTTCATGCTTTTATTTTATTACTGTTTTTAAATTTGTTATCATGAACTAAATTTTATTTTATTAAGGCTAAGGTGTAGCCACTCTTTTGATGCAATATTCAGTATAATTTATTTTTAAATTTTATTCATGAGGAGTATATAAATCTGATCTTAATGCTTTTAGATTACTGGCCATCTTCTAATTGATCTGATGAACATAGATGTTACGGACCAAGTACATCTATGTTAATGCTTCTTGATATATACCTTGTATTATGAATCAAATTAGAATTCATATGCATGCGGAAATTTTAGTGCGCTTTGGACGCAGCGTATTTTAATTAGAGGGTTTCACAAAACCTAATGCATTAATATTTATTTAAATTACACTTAGATCAAAGGATAATTAATAAATATTAATAGATTTGCTATGCCTGGACCAAAGGTAGTGAATTAAATTAGGAGACTCCACCGTCACATGAAATAAAATTAATCTAAAAACCTGAATATCGTATTGATTGAGTTGGTGAACCGATTGCCTTAGTAATCCATTGCTCTTGAATTTAAAACCTCAATAATTTACACTCTCTCTATTTAATAAAAAAAAAAAATTTAATTATTTTAATTATTTTTTTTTAATTTTTTTTTATTCTCATAAATCGATCTTCTAAATAAAGCATAGGAAAGAGCTTTTCAGTACTTATTTTCCAATCCTCTAGGGACGTACTCTACTCATTCACTTTATTACTTGATCGACTGGTGCACTTGCCATAGCTATAAATTAGCACGCATCAAGTTTTTGGCGCCGTTGCCGGGATTAAGTTTAAAACAATATTGAAATTTTGATCCTAGCTTTCTTTAGAAATTTATTTTTAATTTTATTATTTAAAAAAAAAAAAAAATTATTGTTCATTTCATGACACGTACTGGACATAGTAACTTACTACCTTAGATCTAGAAATTGAAAGAACTATTAGAAGATTACAGCAAGAGAGAAACATGGCAGCTGAAGATCCTAACGACATCAATCTAGGATTGGATATGGCGACTGAAGGACAGCATGAAGCTATTCGATCAGTATATCGATCATTATGATTATATTACACCATCTGTACTGATGCAGCTTCACATCAGGGAGACGCCTGTACGAGAAACACTTCGAAAATAAATCGGCGATGATCCAGAGATTCAATCAACTGTCCAATTCAGTGGACACGTGCATGATGACGAATGCCATATTTCTAATTTCTTGAACTTTTGCGATACTTTTTAAAATTAATGGGTTGTCGATGATGCTATTAGATTAAGGTTATTTCCTTTCTCTTTACGGGAATAAAGCTAAAAATTGGCTTCATTCTCTTCCGGCAGGTTCTATCACACTTGGATGTCTAGCCCAAAATTTTTTAGCCAAGTACTTTCACCTTCCAAGACTTCTTAAGATGCGCAACGAAATCACTCCTTTATGCAGATGGACATGGAGACACATATGAGGCTTGGGAACGTTTCAAGAATTATTGAGGAGATGTCCACAATCATCAACTACCCGTATGGCTTAGGTACAAACTTTCTATAATGGTTTATCTCCTACTAATCGTTCTATTTAAGATCCAAAATGATTGATGTACAATCGCTTCTCTTTAGTAGATGAGTCTTGAGTCTACGGTGTGAAGACACTGGAACGAGAGTATAGTATCATTGAGAGAATGAGGGCACTGAGCGTGACACCTTGAGTAGTCATTAGGAAGTCTACCTTCTCGTCAATGACTGACTTGACGCTGCAAGTGGTGTGTTGGTTCTTTGACCTGAGTGGCATCGTACGTTCATCTTAAGGGTGTTATAGTTTGACTACACCACAACTCGATCTCCTAGCCATATGAGAACCTGAGGTGTATGTTGGCTCTAGCATGTTCATTGTAGGAACTGGATTGCATCAAGATGGAATCTATCTACTCGGTGGTAGAGGAGAGCCCTATGATGATCATGAGAATCAAGTCTAGAAGCCCATGGCCATGGCAGAGTGAAATAATAGAAAGAGTTTCTATTTAGGTTTACATCGAACTTGAATCGAATGATTACATCATATGACAGAAACTAGGTTTGACGAGTTCACCTAAACCCTATTTGATCGAGGCTCAAGATAAAAGAACTTAATCAACAGGGTAGCTGCACAAAGGTTCACATTCAGCTCTGATGGTTGCAACATATACGCTAGGTGTCATTGGTGGATTTTGGGAGCATTAGAATGATTTAGATAACGATCATTCTAGCTGTTCGAATCAGAAGAGTTTTGATCCATGGAAAGGAGTTTCGATGATGTCGATGATAGAGATCATAACATATCCCATTACCATATAGAACTAAATCTAACTGATCACACAAACAAAGATTTGAATCTGGTGATCATCAATTGAACAAATCCAGTTCAATTGATCTGAATGAGATTCAATTAGGTTCAAGAAAATCATGCTAACACTCGATTGAACCTAACGTTCTTCTTTTACTATCATAAATAGTTATCCTGACTGAGCCAAAGAAGTTTGTGCTCGATCAAAGGCCTTCACTTGGTCTGACTGAGTTGTCTGGGTCAGAAAAAGGGTTGTCTTATTTTGTAAGAAATACCTACCATTTTTGGTCACCTGCTATTTTCTCATCCTTGATTGTCAAATGACTTTGACTGGTCAAATAATGTTGACATATCATGATACTTTTTTTGTCCATGTGTCACGCACCTATTGAAGAGCTGGTGGGGGCTTATCCTCCTACTAGAACTTGGCAAGGAGGAGGGCGCTCGCCACCCTTGACTTGTGCCCAAGCTGGAGGTGCCCAGGAGTCCCTATTGGATAGGGATTCCATCTCCTTTTGGATTCCGATTAGACTTCTCCTAAGAATCAAGTTTGACTGGTTTAGATGCCATCTAAGGAGGAATCCAAGGGACTCTATTCCACCAATTAGATTTAGATCTGATTTCACAAAGGATTGTGATTGGTTGGGAAGAAGAGGAGTTGGATCACGCATAGTCTATAAATAAGATCCTGCGCCCAACTCAAAAAGTATCTGAGAATTCTCCATGCCCCAAGGCTGGTTCTCTCCTCCTCCTCATCAAAGCCCATCTTCTCTCTCCTCTCCATGCTCAAAGTGATTTTGGATCCAAGTTGGTGCAATCCAGATGAGAGAAAGGCGACAGAAAGCTAGAAGGTTGTGCTGCTGCAGAGGACAACTACTGATCTTCGAAAGATGTTTTGAAGATCCTCTAATTAGATTTTAGATCTAATTTTTGGAGACTGATAA
>QRFJ01004353.1:0-53441 GCA_006176705.1 Cocos nucifera | reverse complement strand
CTCGTTTCTATTGATTGCAGCAGCCGGAGGAAACCATTAATGAAAAATAGAGGAAGAAGCATTCGTTCTAATCGATGAGATGGATAAATAGCTATCAATGGCAGACAGAGCGCATGATGCCAAAAAGACTAGCAGCTGTGCAGGGAGGTAGATTGCGTGCCAACCTAACTAGCTGAAATTGCAAGCCTCAGAAGCCGAAGTCAACAACTTAAAGGGAACAGCTATGCATGTTCAGAGCATTACTTGTGATCTGTGGGAGGAGGACATGATACGAATAATTGCCAGACATGTAATCCTTTTGCTAAAACAACGAAACAGCTAATTATATTGGTAATTTTTTTAGGCCGCAAAAACAATCCCTACTCAACACATACAATCAAGGGTGGAGACAGCATCCAAATTTTCATGGAGCAATCAAAATGCAGCACAACAACACCCCGGGATTCCAAGTACCTGAAAAGAAGTCTAAATGAAGAGCTAATGGTCAAATTCATACAAACACAAGAAGCAACTTTAAAAAATTTGGAAGTCAAACTTAGGCAGGACCAACAGCAGCAATTCGAAACTTGGAGATGCAAATAGGTCAAATGGCTAAGATAATCTCGAGAGACCTCAAGGATCCTTGCAAGCAATACGGAGACAAATCAAGGGAGCAAGTCAATGCTATCACCCTAAGAAGTGGTACAAAGCTGGAGGAGCCACATATCGAAAACAAAAAAACACAAAACAAACCACAGAATGGCAGAGCCATACAATAAAGACCATCAACTCAAACGTCAGTCACAAACAACCAGCAGATAGGATGGTCTCCAGGTATACGGTATGCTGATCCAAATGTGAAGCCCTACGTGCCGCCACTGCCATTCCAGAAAGACAAATACAGCATCCAGATAAGGAATTTTCTAACTTTTCAAAATTCTAAAGAATTTTACATATTAATATTCCTTTTGTAGATGCTATTACTCAAATGCCCAGGTATGCCAAGTTTCTTAAAAAAATCTTAACAAATAAGAAAAAGCTGAAGGAGCATGAGAGAATAAATTTGAATGAGAATGCTCAGCAATACTTTCAAAATAAATTACCACAGAAGCTAAAAGATCCAGGAGCTTTACTAATCCTTGCATTATTGGTGATTGTAGTTTTGATAAAGTTTTATGTGATTTAGGAGCAAGCATTAACCTCATGCCTTTTTCTATTTTCAAAAAGCTGGGTCTAGGAGAACCAAAGCCTACCACTATTACTCTTCAATTAGCCGACAGATCCATTAAATATCCAAAAGGTATAGTGGAGGATGTCTTGGTAAAGGTAAACAAGTTTATTTTCCCTGTTGATTTTATTGTTCTTGATATGGAAGAAGATTATGATGTACCCCTTATTTTAGGGAGACCCTTTTTAGCTACTGGAGGAGCTTTAATAGATATTCAACAAGGAAAATTATTCTTAAGTCAAGATGAACAAGTTACTTTTAATGTTTTTAAAGATATTAAACATCCTGATAATCAAACTTATTTTCTAATTGACATTATTGACAATCCATTATATGAGAATTCTGTAGAAAATAAGTTTGAGACTATAAAAGCAAGCAATGTCAAATTGAAAGAGGATTCGATAAACATGAAAGTATTTCCAATTGAAGTGGCACCAGATTGATCCACTTTAGAATTCAAAGAAAGTCAAGCTGAAAGACTATAAATCAGAACTATAGATAGGTTGTTTCTTTTCTTTTTAGTTTGGATCATTTTTTTTTATTTTTTTTAGTAATTTGTTGTTGCACTTTTTACTGCTTTTGTGTATTATTTTTCAATTTTACAGAAAATCAATGAGAACTCAAGCAAAATTTCAAAGCTCCAAAGAACCAGATTGAGCCAAATCAGGTGTATTCTTTCCTATCCTTTATTACATCCTTTTATTTTTCTTTCTCCTTTTAAATAAATATATTAAATATATAAAAATAAAAAATAATAATAAAAATAAAAAAAAAATATGTGTCAAGAAGAAAATCTTGAGCAAAGATAAACTGGATAAGTGATAAAAGATAAATTATTTGTTAATGAATGTAATGAGTTAAAAGAAGTAGATTAGTTGGTCAACTTTTAACAGCCTACTTAGGTCATTAAAGATTATTAGCACTTTTTATGCACATAACAACTAACAAGGAAAGTAGGTATTGATTATAAGATCAACTGAGGATTCAATTATCACTGAAAATTGGTAATTAAATACATTCTAATCAAAGAAACTTGAATTTAAGGAAAGAGCTACCTGCTTATAAATAAAGTGCAAAAGACAGAGTATATGTGATTGCCCAAAGCCTAGTAACTGGGTCTCTGCACCTAGGTCAAGTGTGGAAATTCACGTAAAACGTGAGGGAAGGCCAGGATGTCCAGCACAGTAAAATTAAAAAAAAAAAAGAAAAAAAAAAGAAAAAAAAAAAAAGAGGAGAAGAGGCAGTGGTGAAAGCTACCTTAATTCATGAGTATAAAATTGAGAATGTATAGAAAAATTGACCAAAATAAGTGATAAGAGAGAGATACTTTTGTTCTTCTAGTTTAATACTGAAATGATAAGTTAGTCATCACAGAACATAAGTGCTATAGATCTTTGATGTACTCTAAGAAAGTTTTTAATTGTATTGACTAAAAAATTTGCTTCCGAAGCTCAATGCTTAGTTAGCATATTTTCTAAACTTTTTGATCTTTAATCCAAGATTTTATCTCTGTGATAAATAATTTTATTAAAATATAGTATTAAATAAAACATTGCTAAGGGACTAGCAATGAATAAGTTGGGGGTGTGATAAGTAGTAAAAATATACTAATAAAAGTATTAAATTATAAAAAATTAAAATATTTTATTAAAATTGATATTTATTAATCTTATGTAGGAAAGAGGCCACCAATGTTGAAGATCTCATTTTTCTGATTCAGATGAAAAATTTCAGGCAAAACGGACTTCAACGAGCCCAGAATCGAATTTCAAAAAAAAAAAAAAAAAGAAAAAAAAAAAAAGAGAAGAAGGGAAAAACGAGAAAATCAGTGAGAGAAAGAAAAACAGGAAGAAAGGAGAATCAGAGAGAAAAACAGAGAGAGACGGGAAGAAGAAAGAAGAAAGAAGAGAAGGAAGAAAGAGAGAGGAGATATCAAGGAGCCTCTTCTTCTTCACCAAGTTCTCCGCATCAGAGCAACAGATAATCAATTTCAGCAATCAAACAGTCTAATTTCTTCATGCTTTTTATTTTATTACTGTTTTTAAATTTGTTATCATAGAACTAATTTTATTTTTACTAAGGCTTAAGGTGTAGCCACTCTTTTGATGCAATATTCAGTATAATTTATTTTAAATTTATTCATGAGGAGTATATAAATCTGACTTAATGCTTTTAGATTACTGGCCATCTTCTAATTGATCTGAATGAACATAGATGTTACGGACCAAGTACATCTATGTTAATGCTTCTTGATTATATACTTGTATTATGAATAAAATTAGAATTCATATGCATGCGAAAATTTTAGTGCGTTTGGACGCAGCGTATTTTAATTAGAGGGTTTCACAAAATCTAATGCATTAATATTTATTTAATTAATACTTGATCAAAGGGTAATTAATAAATATTAATAGATTTGCTATGCTGGACCGAAGGGGTAGTGAATAAATTAGGGAACTCCACCGTCACATGAAATAAAATTAATCTAAAAAACCTGAATATCGTATTGATTGAGTTGTGTGAAAACCGATTGCCTTAGTAATCCATTGCTCTTGAATTTAAAACCTCAATAATTTACACTCTCTCTATTTAATAAAAAAAAAAATTTAATTATTTTAATTATTTTTTTTAATTTTTTTTTATTCTCATAAATCGATATTCTAAATAAAGCATAGGAAAGAGCTTTTCAGTACTTATTTTCCAATCCTCTAGGGACGATACTCTACTCATTCACTTTATTACTTGATCGACTGGTGCACTTGCCATAGCTATAAATTAGCACGCATCAATGAGCTTCACAGACCTTCCTAATTTTCTTTGGAGATACTCATTGTTAACTTCAATTTATCTATTGAATAGGGTTCCCTCTAAAACCGTTCCTATCACACCATATGAGATATGACACGGTAAGAAACTAAGTCTGAGTCATCTCAGAATTTGGGGTTGTTCGGCTCATGTCAAAAGACAACAAGCGGACAAGTTAGAGTTTAGGTCCTTCAGAGCTCGATTCATAGGATATCCTAAAGAGTCATTAGGATACTATTTCTACATTACAGAAGACCACAATGTGATTGTGAGTCAACATGCCATCTTTCTTGAAAAATAGTTTATTCAAGATAGCGGCATTGGAAGCAGATTAAGCTTGATGAGAAAGTCTCACAAGTTAACGAGCTATAGGACCAATTGGAACCAAATCAGGTTGAGCCAATAAGAACACTACCTCTCTACCTCGTAGATCGAAAAGAGTTTCCCATCCTCCTGAAAGATACTTAGGTATTATTTCAGAGGAGTAAGAGGAATGTTCCTCGTAGGTAATGGTGCTATGGTGATAATCCAAAACTACAATGAGGCGATATCAGATATCGACTCCGAGAAATGGCTAGAGGCAATGCGGTCAGAAATTGACTCGATGCACTCGAACAAGTCTGGACCTTGGTAGATCCACCAAAAGGTATAGTACCTATTGGGTATAAATGGATCTTCAAGAGAAAGATTGGTGCAGATGGGAATGTGGAGACATTCAAGGCTAGACTAGTGGCAAAAGGTTATAGTTAACACGAAGGCATTGACTATCAGGATACCTTTTTTCTAGTGGCTATGCTAAAATCTATCCGCACATTGCTTGCCATTACAGCCTATTTCGATTATGAAATATGGCAAATGAATGTGAAAACAGTGTTCTTAAATAGATATCTTGAGAAAGATATCTATATGGAACAGCCGCTAGGTTTCACATTCAGTGATACTAATCACAAGGTTTGCAAGCTGAAAAGGTCTATATATGGACTTAAGCAAGCATCTCGGAGCTGGAACACTCATTTCAATGGTTGTCCAAGGAATTCTCATGTTGACGATAGTCAAAATATGATTGTCCAAAGAATTCTCAATGAAAGACCTAGGTGAAGCATCCTTTATTCTTGGAATTAAGGTCTATAGGGATAGACCGAATAGGATGCTAGGACTTTCACAGAAGATATACATAGAGAAAGTACTAAAGAGGTTTAGTATGTAAAACTCTAAGAGGAGATTAATACCCTTCAGACATGGTATTCATCTTTCCAAGAAGATGTGCCCTAGCACACCTGAGAAAATAGAATGTATGAGCAAGATCCCTTATATTTCTGCAATAGGGAGCCTCATGTATGGCATGCTATGTACACGACCTGATATAGCCCATGCTGTGAGTGTCAGAAGTAGATATCAGTCAAATCTAGGTGAAGAACACTGGACTTCTGTGAAATGTATCCTTAAGTACTTAAGAAGAACTAAGGATATGATGTTGGTCTTTGGTAATGGAGAACTCCAAATCCAGGGATACACAGACTCGGATTTCATGTTCGATGTAGATGATCGAAAGTCGACATCTGGGAGTCTATTTATGTGCAATGGTGGTGCTGTCAGCTGAAAGAGTTCCAAGCAAACTGTGATAGCAGATTCCATCATGGAAGCAGAATATATCGCTGCATCAGAGACTGTGAAGGAAGCATTCTGGTACAAGAAGTTTGCTACAAAAATTGGAATAATGCCATCAGATGCCATTCCTCTATTCTGCGACAACAATGGCGCCATAGCCCTTGCTAATGAGCCAAGGTCTCACCAAAAATTCAAGCACATTGAGCGGTGATACCACGTCATCCGCGATTACCTCGAGAAGGGTTACATCGAGGTCAAGAGAGTCGACTCTACAGATAATGTGGCAGACCCGCTTACTAAGTCATTGGGCTAGCAGAAGATCGAAGCCCATCTTGAGAGGATGGGACTTAGACTTATAGCCAATTGGCTTTAGGACAAGTGGGAGATTGTTAGATATATGTGCCCTAGAAGCCAGAATTGGCTGACACTTGTAATACACTTCTAAGGGCAAAATTATAATTTTGACTAAAATCAATAAAATGGGTTATTTTCTATCACATATGTGTATTTTGTGTCTGTGATATATCCTTTGAGTTAATGGTAATGATAATTCATATTTTCAAGAGTTGAAAATTTAAGACATGAATAATCATTATTAACTCATAAAATGGTCACGACCATAGGATCATCACGAGGATGGTGATTGATCCAAAAGATTGATGTACAATCGCTTCTCTTTAGTAGATGAGTCTTGAGTCTACGGTGTGAAGACACTGGAACGAGAGTATAGGTACTCATTAGAGAATGAGGGCACTGAGCGTGACCACCTTGAGTAGTCATTAGGAAGTCTACCTTCTCGTCAATGACTGACTTGACGCTGCAGTGGTGTGTCTGGTTCTTTGACCTGAGGTGCATCGGTAGTTCATCTTAAGGGTGTTATAGTTTGACTACACCACAACTCGATCTCCTAGCCATATGAAACCCTGAGGTGTATGTTGGCTCTAGCATGTTCATTGTAGGAACTGGATTGCATCAAGATGGAATCTATCTACCTCGGTGGTAGAGGAGCAGCCCTATGATGATCATGAGAATCAAGTCTAGAAGCCCATGGCCATGGCAGAGTGAAATAATAGAAAGAGTTTCTATTTAGGTTTTCACATCGAACTTGAATCGAATGATTACATCATATGACAGAAACTAGGGTTTGACGAGTTCACCTAAACCCTAATTTGATCGGAGCTCAAGATAAAAGAACTTAATCACATGGGTAGCTGCAGCAAGAGGTTCACATTCAGCTCTGATAGGTTGCCACCATATACCGCTAGGTGTCATTGGTGGATTTTGGGAGCAATTAGAATGATTTAGATAATCGATCATTCTAGCTGTTCGAATCAGAAGAGTTTTGATCCATGGAAAGGAGTTTCGATGATGTCGATGATAGAGATCATAACATATCCCATTACCATATAGAACTAAATCTAACTGATCACACAAACAAAGATTTGAATCTGGTGATCATCAATTGAACAAATCCAGTTCAATTGATCTGAATGAGATCCAATTAGGTTCAAGAAAATCATGCTAACACTCGATTGAACCTAACGTTCTTCTTTTACTATCATAAATAGTTATCCTGACTGAGCCAAAGAAGTTTGTGCTCGATCAAAGGCCTTCACTTGGTCTGACTGGAGCTTGTCTGGGTCAGAAAAGGGTTGTCTTATTTTGTAAGACAATACCTACCATTTTTGGTCACCTGCTATTTCTCATCCTTTGACTTTGGTCAAAAGTTGACCTTTGACTGGTCAAATGTTGACAATTGTACTTTAATTTTGTCCATGTGTCACGCACCTATTGAAGAGCTGGTGGGGGCTTATCCTCCTACTAGAACTTGGCAAGGAGGAGGGCGCTCGCCACCCTTGACTTGTGCCCAAGCTGGAGGTGCCCAGGAGTCCCTATTGGATAGGGATTCCATCTCCTTTTGGATTCCGATTAGACTTCTCCTAAGAATCAAGTTTGACTGGTCTTAGATGCCATCTAAGGAGGAATCCAAGGGACTCTATTCCCACCAATTAGATTTAGATCTGATTTTCCACAAGGATTGTGATTGGTTGGGAAGAAGAGGAGTTGGATCACGCATAGTCTATAAATAAGATCCTGCGCCAACTCAAAAGTATCTGAGAATTTATCTCTTTTAGAAGAAGAGGATCTCCAGATCCAGCCTGAGTTGATACCGATAGAGGTCAGACACTTACGTGGCTAGATCCAGAACCTTCCACTGCTTACAGGATCATCAACGGATAATAGGATTACCCTACATCAAGATAAATTAAATTTGATTTAGTTTATTTAGATTTTATTTTTATTATTAGAATAATAAGAATCAGATCTAAAACAACCCAGATCTGATTTGGATCAAATTTTTTTTTTTTAAAATATATCTCTTGATCTGATCAGATCTGAACGAACCTGATTCGGAAAATCAGGATTTTCCTTTAGAGGGTCCTTGGGTGTGGGGGTTCCATAGGCACCAAAGTAGGTATCTAGGTGAGAGAAAAGAGAAGAAGAAGAGGGTCTTCTTTTAGGGTTATTTTATTCTTCATCTCTCCTCCTTCTTTTGAGTTTTTTCTGAGAGAGTCTCAGATAAAAAAATTCTTCTCTTTCTTCTTATATTTTGGAGATTTCATGTTTTGAAGAAGGGATCATCGGATCGACCGTCGAAGAAGGATCAGCATGGTACTAGCATGCTGTACTGATTTTCTGCATTGAACTTCAGATCAGAGTTCGTATGCTCGTGTGGACGACTCCTAGAGGTCAAACGTATGTGAAGTTCATGACTTCATCCTCAAGTCTAGATTAGCAAGTTAGAACATCTAACTTGTATAGATAATAGATCTGATCTATTGATTTCATACCTGCATTAGATGTTGTGTAGATCTAGATTGATGTGATCAACCTTTTCTTCCTCTTTATGTTTTTAATTTTTAATTTAATATCATATCTTGATCATGTAATATATCTGAGATCTAGGTGTTTATATATTTATTTAAATAAATATTTAATTTATTTAAGTCTTCCACTGTCTGATCCTAAAAAAGTTTTAAGATCTATCCGTAAAATTCTAGATCTGGTTCCTACATCTTTAGTGCCTAGAAATTCCATGCCTAAGCCCTCTCTCTTTGGTGAATTCACTCTAGGAAACCCATGCCTAAACCCCATACAAATAGGAAGAAAAGATGGAGTTCTTTTCTAGATCAAACACCTGGAAAGGCATGTCCAAATATGACTAGTAGGGGGGACCCAACTCTTGGGTGCCTCCTTTTTTCTTGGAATGGAAAACTAGCAAATAGCGCACAATTAATTCCTTATTTCCATCAAAGAAAGAAATCAGATTAATTGGTGCCTCTCATGGATAAGTTTTTTTATTTCATCAAACTCTATCAAATAGAGTTTTAAATCAAAACAACGTTCTTGCTTTGACTTGGTCCAAAATCAATTTCCATCTAAGAAAGATAGGGGGCGCAAAGGGTGGCGTGGGCTCTCTCTAGGCATAAAGGATTTCATGCAAATCCCAAGGGAGAGGGCATGGAGCAAGGTGAGGTAGTGCACGAGAGAGAGTCCCAGTCAAACTAGGCTCTCATATTTTGACTAGTCAAAGCAATTTGTAAGCCTAATTAAATTAGATATGGTCAAACTAGGCTCTCATATTTTGACTAGTCAAAGCAATTTGTAAGCCCAATTAAATTAGATATGGTGCAGCCTAATTAAGGATGTTATTAGTCCAACTAGAATCTCATTTAACTCAAATTAAATTAAATTTAATTCTAGTTTAAATTCTAATTTAATTAAAAATTAGATGCACATAAGTTCTAATTCAACAGAGAATCGATGTTTCTTGCAATTGGCTTATTCCATCAACCTATTGGACTTGACCTAATTAAGTCCAAACTAAATCTAATTGAATATTATTCAATTAGACTCGATCTCAATTCCAATGGTCAATAGATTGAGCCAATTAGTAATTTGATTGCTAATTAATCCTCCTGCAATACTTGCACTGGATAAAACATTAATCGTATTGACTGTTTGACTCTAAAATGATTTATAATCATTGATCAACCATCCAATCAGATTAAAATTTTTAATGTATGTGATCCTATAGATTTGAATCTAAGCTAGTAGCACTAAAATAAATTTCTATTCCAATCGAAGTGACCATCTATCAATGGTACTCGATGGCCAGATTGTTGAAAATAGTATCCCAAAGTCAATCATCAGTCTATTGATGGTTGAGCTATTTCTTATATTTGTATGTAAATTATTAATATATAAATATTATTTTGATATTTTTATCATAAATTTTTTTACATCTTTTAATGAACTCCTATGTTATAGTGAAGTCCATAGAACTATTTAGAATCGATAAAGGAGAATTTATCATTTAGTCCTTAAATCTATTTACGATCAAATGATACGTTGTTATACAAGACGATAATATTTATAGAGTATAGATCGTTATGTACCATATGGGTTAGTTGTCCTCTTAACTAAGGAGTATGAAAATATTGGTATGGCATGCAGGTGAGATGTTGGGGTACATCTACATTGAACATGACCAACTTTGAAGCTTTTTATTGTTAAGAATTGCTCCGAAGGGATATGGATATAAGTATCCATCTAACCTAAGATCACCATAGTGAGTCCGAAGCAACTCACTATGCTTTGGTACCAAACTATTTGAATTTCTAATTCAATGATGAAAGATTTTTCATCAAAGTTTGGAGCCGACCTGTTCACTATGCTTTGGTGCCGACCTGAGATGTAGACATTTTTCTGTAGAGAGTCAAAGTTTCTAGTTAGATATTATAATTAAGACTTAACCAATTTATTTAGAATTTTTATTTTTAAATAAATTAGCTTTCACTATTTTCTTGGATCCCTACACTTCCTCTGTAGAGATATGAAAATCTTCATGATTAATTATTTGTAATGGGTGGTGCGGTCCCACCAACTGACTCATCACCTCACCTAATAGTTATTGGTGATGGGTTGGCCAATGAGTGAACAACTCTTATTCAATGATTCTCTAATCATGGTGCACCCAAACTTGATCTCTAATTCATGAATCTCACCATGCCCGAAATATTGATTCACTTCTTAGTTAAGTCAGACCCACTATTTGCACAGATTGGATTCCTAATTGAGTCTCTCACCATATCCAGAATATTGAGCCCAATCCATCCTCCAGCCCGTAGCATCCAATGCCTAATAGACATTGTTGTATCTTTTTGGTGTAACTGAACCACTGTAACCAGTCGAGAACAATCAACCCCAGGAAGGGTCCGCACATCTACAATGGTGGAAGACCTAAGACTTAATCTTTTCTGAAGAAGATTTGATTTAGGTCTCATTAAACTAGACTTGACATAGTTATAACCATTATGACTAATCTAGTGGCATGGGTTAGCTCGGATTAGGCTACCTCAGATCAGGACCGAGCCAACAAATATGGCTAGGTAAGTGAGATCGATGAAAGGAATATTCCATTAACTCAATAAGAATGCATTCGAATCGAGTAGCTCCTAATTAAAATCAATCGATCGTATCTATCAAACTTACCTTAGATATCAAATTATTGAGCCAGAACCAATCAGATTAGCCTACAATCCAGACTCTAACCGCTGAGCCTAATTAGGTCTTAGCTTGATCGATCACTCACATGACTCGATCTTGATCCAGACGTAATCCTATTAGGCTAGTCAATTTAAGCACTCTTGATTCCATTTAACCAACTCTTGATTTGATTTGGTCAACCGCTTAGTCCTAATTGAGCTACCCAAGCCCGAACCCAATTTTATGAATATATCTTAGATCTAAAAATTTTTAATTTTTAGACTTAAAATATTTTATAATCTTAATTCTTAATTAAGTATAGGGTTCATAAATAAAATATGTAAATAAAATCCTAGAGTTTTAGGATCTATGATTTTGCAAAAAATAAGTTCTTGATTTCTGATTAAGGTTGAACACGCAGCACCCCTACACATCATAAGAACACCCCATCGAATGGGAGGAGAGGATAATTATATCCTACTTTGTTCTTATGATCGGACGGTCAAGGGGAATGCCTTAATCAGAAATATAAAAACTATAAAACTAGTTAGATCTACATCATATATCTCATATATAAAAATTGATCTAACAATAAACATATTTTGCATACATCTCATGTATCATATCATGCATGTTTCCAGATCTAAATTATCTCATAATTATCTAAAAAAATAAATTTAAATTGATCATATCAAAATAAATTTTTTTTAGATAATTATGTAGAATATTCTACAACTAGTCTAAACATGCATTCATCATATCTCATATGAACCAAAAATTAAATAATTTTATTTTTTATTTTATAGATCTTATTATAATATTTATAATATCAAAAAATAGTAAATAAGTTAATCTAAAATTATAATTTAATTAAATTAAATTATGATCATGTAAGACTATACATAGAATAATTCTTGTTCTACAACTAGTCATGCATCTTGTAGAACTTAGATCTAAATTATTTAATTTTAATTTTTTTGATTTCAGATCTAATCACATCTTATGTGATATCTAAAATCACCTAATTATTAGATTAAAAATAAATTTAAATTAGATCTAAATAATTTATGGGAACCTGGCTTTGATACCAGTTGAAGAAAAAAATCTATTTTTCGGATCAGATTCGTTCAGATCTGATTTGATCAAAAGAAATATTCTAAAATTTTTTTCTCTTAGATCTATATCAAATCTGATACTTTTCAAATCTAATTTGATAGATCTAATAAAATAAAATAAAAATAAATTAAAATAAAATTTAATTTATACCTTGTTCTTGGGTAATCTAATTACCCTATGATGATCCTATTGACTGCCTGAGGTTCAAAATGCAGCCATGCAATTGCCTAGCCTCTATCGGTATCCACTTAAGAAGAATCTGGATATCTCCTCCTTCTCGATCTATTCTTCAAAGATCAAATCTGGATATGATCCTGAAGGTCTTCAAAATAACTTTTGAAAATTCGATATCGTCTCTTGCAGCAGTGCTGTCTTCTTCCTTTCTTGTCGCCTTTCTCTTGCCTGGATCGCACCAAACTGGAGCCCAAAATCTCTTGGGCGTGGAGAAGAGAGAGAGGATTTGAGATAGGCATGGAGGAGAGAGGGAGAGAGCAATATGGCATGGGCTAAGGGAGAACTTCTCAAAAGCTAGGTGCAATAGGGTTTATATAGATCCTACTATGCCATGCAGTGTCACATCATCTCGGCCAATCATGTAGCAATTAGATCTAAATCTGATTGGAGGGATGATATCACTTGATTCAATTAGATGAGAGCCCCTCTATAGCACCCTAAGGTAGCACCAAGATTGGTCAAAGCAGAGTCCCTTGGCACCACCTAGTTTGATTCCAAGAAGCAACCTGGAGTCCCATTTGTATGGGACTCTAGGCATCCCTATCCTTGGGCGCACACCTCCCTAGGCATGCACCCCCTCCTTTCCTCTTTCTAGCAAGGGGACAAGCCCCTATCTGCTCTCTTATGGGTGCATGACATATGGGCAGATGTCTAAGTATCAAAGGTCAACGTTTGACCAAAGTCCAAAGATAAGAATTAGTAGGTGATGGAAAATGGCAGATGTCTCAAATTTATCTCATAAATTATGATAACCCTTTTTTGATCTGAATAAGCTCCAATCAGATCAAGTAAAAGTATCTGAGTGAGCATAAACATATTTGGCTCAGTCGAGAAAACTTTTAAGGATTGTAGAAGAAGAACATTAGGCTTAATTATGTGCTAGCACGATTTTCTTGAACCTAATTGAATCTAATTCAAATCAATTGAACTAGGTTAGTCTAATTGATGATATCCAGATCCAAATTCTTATTTGTGGGATCCAGTTAGATTCAATTCTGTATGGTAATGGGTTATGTCATGATCTTTATCATCGACATAATCGAAACACCTTTCGATGAATCAGAACTTTTCTGATTCAAACAACTAGAATGATCGATCATCCAAATCATTCTAATTGCTCCCAAAATCCATCAATGATACCTAGCAGTGTATGGTGGAAACCCATCAAAACTGAAAATGAACCTCATGGTGCAGTTACATGTGTGATTAAGTTCTTCTATCTTGAGTCTCGATCAGATTAGGGTTAAGGTGAACTCGTCAAACCCTAATTTCTGTTATATGATTTAATCATTCGATTCAAGTCCGATGTGAAAACCTTAATAGAAACTCTTTCTATTATTTCACTTTGCCTTGGCCAAGGGCTTATGGACTTGATTCTCATGATCATCATAAGGCTACTCCTCATCTATCGAGGTAGATAGATTCCTCTTGGTGCAATCCAATTCCTACAATAAACATGCTATAGCTAACATACACCTCAGAGTTCTGAATGGCTAGGAGATCGAGTCATGGTGTAGTCAAACTATAACACCCTTAAGGTGAACTGTCGATGCACCTCTTGTCAAAGAACCAAACACACCATTGCAGCTTTGAGCCAGTCATTGATGAGAAGGTAGACTTCCTTATGACTACTTGCGGTGGTCACGCTCAGTACCCTTGTTCTCTAATGAGTAACTGTACTCTCGCTTTAGTGTCTCTACACCATAGACTCAAGACTCATCTACTATAAAAAAGCAATTGTACACCATCCTTCTGGATCAATCACTATCCTTATGATGATCCTACGGTTAGGAGCATTTTATGAGTTAATAACGAAAATTCATGTCTTAAATTTTCAACTCTCAAAAATAAGAATTATCATTACCATTAACTTAAGAAATGCATCACAGACACTGAATATACATTATGATAGAAAATAATCTATTTTATTATTTATAATCGAAATTATAATTTTGCTCTTAGAAGTGTTCAATAAGTGTCAGCCAATTCTAGCTTCTAGGGCGCACATATCTAACAACTCCCACTTGACTAAAAGCCAATTGGCTATAAATCTAAGTCCCATCTTCTTAAGATGGGCTTCGATCTTCTGCTGGCCCAACGATTTTGTGAGTGGATCCACCGTATTGTCTGTGGAATCGACTCTCTTGACCTCGACGTAACCCTTCTTGAGGTAATCGTGATGAGATGGTATCGCCGCTCGATATGCTTGGATTTTTGATGAGACCTCGACTCCTTAGCAAGGGCTATGGCACCATTGTTGTCGCAGTATAGAGGAATGGCATCTGATGGCATCACTCCAATCTCTGTGGCAAACTTTTTATACCAGAATGCCTCCTTCGTAGCTTCTGACATAGTGATGTATTCTACTTCCATGGTGGAATCTGCTATCACTGTCTGCTTGAAACTCTTCCAACTAATAGCACCACCATTCCATACAAACAGACTTCTAGATGTCGACTTTCGATCATCTACATCAGACATAAAATCTGAGTCTATATATCCTTGGACTTGGAGTTTTTCATTACCAAAAATCAACAACATATCCTTAGTTCTTCTCAAGTACTTAAGGATACATTTCATAGAAGTCCAGTGTTCTTTATTTGAATTTGACTGATATCTGTGCATGACACTGACAGCATGGGCTATATCAGGTCATGTACATAACATGGCATACATGAGGCTCCCTATTGCTGAAGCATAAGGGATCTTGCTCATGTGTTCTATTTTCTTAGGTGTGCTAGGGCACATCTTCATGAAAAGATGAATGCCATGTCTGAAGGGTAACAAACCCCTCTTAGAGTTTTCCATGCTAAACCTCTTTAGCACTTCCTCTATGTACATCTTCTGTGAAAGTTCTAGCATCCTATTCGGTCTATCTCTATAGATGTTAATTCCTAGAATATAGGATGCTTCTCCTAGATCTTTCATGGAGAATTCTTTGAATAACCATATTTTAACAATGGTCAACATGAAAATATCATTTCCAATAAGGAGGATATCATTCACGTACAATACGAGGAAGACAACAACGCTTCCACTAATCTTTTTGAAGGCACATGATTTCTTCTCATTTTTGATGAAACCAAATAATTTGATCACATCATTAAAATGAGTATTCCAGCTCTGAGATGCTTGCTTAAGTCCATATATGGACCTTTGCAGCTTGCATACCTTTTGATCAACATCACTGGATGTGAAACCTAGCGGCTGTTCCATATAAATATCTTCCTCAAGGTATCCATTTAAGAATATCATTTTTACATCCATTTGCCATATTTCATAATCAAAATAGGCTACAATAGCAAGCAATATGCGGATGAATTTTAGCATAGCTACTGACGAAAAGATATCCTGATAGTCAATGCCTTCACGTTGACTATACCCTTTTGCCACTAATCTAGCTTTGAATGTCTCCACATTTTCATTTGCACCAATCTTTCTTTTGTAGATCCATTTACACGCAATGGGTACTATACCTTCTGATGGATCTACCAAGGTCCAGACTTGGTTTGAGTGCATCGAGTCAATTTCTGACTTCATTTCCTTTAACCATTTCTCAGAGTCGATATCCGATATCATCTCGTTATAGGTTTTGGGATCATCACCATGAACCCCATTACCTACGAGGAATATTTTCTCTATTTTCTCTGAAATAGTACCTAAGTACCTCTTAAAGAGACGAAAAACTCGTTTTGATCTATGAGGTGGAGGAGGTAGTGATTGTATTGGCTCAACCTGATTTGGTTCCATTTGGTCCTTAGCTCGTTGCTCTTGTGAGACTTTCTCCTCAAGCTTGATTTGCTTTCCAATGCCGCTATCTTGAATAAATTATTTTTCAAGAAAGATGGCATCTCGACTCACAATCATATTATGATCTTCTGAAATGTAGAAATAGTATCCTAATGACTCTTTAGGATATTCTATGAATCGAGTTCTAAAGGACCTAAAGTTAAACTTATCCGCTTGTTGTCTTTTGACATAAGCCAAACAACCCCAAATTCTGAGATGACTCAGACTTTGTTTCTTACCATGCCATATCTCATACGGTATGGTAGGAATGATTTTAGAAAGAACCCTATTCAGTAAGTATATTGTAATTAACAAACTATGTCCCCAAAAAAAATCAGGAAGATCTATGAAGCTCATCATGGATTGAACCATATCTAATAGGATTCGGTTCCCCCGTTCTGAAATCCCATTGAGTTGAGATGTTCCAGATGGAGTCTATTGAGAGACTATGCCATTTTTCTTAAGATAGTCTAGGAATTTCCAACTAAGGTATTCACCTCCTCGATCTGATCGAAGAATCCTAATGGATTTTTCAGTTTGCTTTTCTACTTTATGTCTGAATTTTTTGAACTTTTCAAAAGCTTCAAACTTGTGTCTCATAAGATACACATACCCATACCTAGATAAATCATCGATAAAGATTATGAAGTAGACAAAGTTGCCTCTAGCCGGCACATCAAATGGGTCGCACACATCAGTATGTACTAGGGCAAGAAGATCCATGGCCCTTTCCCCATGTCCTACAAAAGGGAGCTTAGTCATTTTGCCATGAAGACAAGATTCATAAATTGGATATGACTCAAAAGTCAATGGATTCAATAGCTCAATTTTCTTCAATTTGTTAATCCTATCTTCTACTATATGACCTAGTCTTAGGTGCCATAGATACCTATCATTTGGACTATCCCTAGGTCATTTCATGGCATTCATATTTTGCTCAATATTAAAATAGATACATCAATATGTAACTGGTAAAGACCGTTAATAAGAAAACCACTTGCAATTTTATTTCTTTCATAAAGAATATTACAATGGTCCTTAAGAAAACTAATTACACAGTTTTGTAGTACTAGGCATGAAATAGAAATCAAATTTCTGCTTACTGCAGGCACATAATAACAATCTTTTAATATTAAGTCTAAATCAGAAGGTAGTCGAAGAGGGTATGTTCCCACAGCCACAACAGCAACTTTTGCTCCATTTTCAATGCATTGGATCATCTCACCATCCCTCAGCCTCCTGCTATCCTCAAGATCCTGCATGAAAGTGCATAAATGAGCACTAGAACTAGAGTCAAGCACCCAACTAGATGCAGAAAAAATCGTAAGGTTAGACTCAATAATGAGCATACCTCCAGAAGGGCCTGCCTCCTTTTTATTCTTCAAGATGGCTAGGTAAGTAGGATAGTTTCGCTTCTAGTGGCCATTATTATTGCAATGAAAATATTTTCCTTTATTAGCGGCCTTCTTCTTCAGTTCTATCTTTTTCTTCTTTCCTCCTTCCATCTTCTACTTTTTCACAGACTTCTTCTTCTTTCCAAAAGACTTTCTCTTGAAAGAAGTCCGTTCCATAGCAAGCACCAAGCCTTTAGAATCTTTCATAGAAAGCTCAGCAATAATCAGCATGTTCATAAGCTCGGCCAGAAAATTTTGAAGTTTATGCATATGGTAGTTCATGATGAACTGCCCATATGCATCAGTCAAAGTTTGCAGAATTATATCATTCTACAGATCTAGGTCCAACTTCACTCTAAGCTTCTCAAGATCTTTCAAGTCCTTGATCATCATCAGATAATGATCTTGGACTGACTGCCCATTACGCATTTTAGCCTTGAATAGTCATTTAGTAACTTGATACTTGATTGTGCGACTCTATTCACCAAATATCTCTTGTAGGTGAGCCAACATTTGATGGATAGCCCTGGTATCTTCATGTTGGCGCTGAAGCTCATCAGACATCTAGCCCAATATGTAGTATATGGCCTTGTTATCTTCATCCATCCACTTATCAAGAGACGCTCTCTGTTCAGCAGATGGACGAGTTGGTAAGGTGGGGGGATCCTGGTCCAATACATGAGTTAACTTCTCAAAATCCAAAATAATTTTGAAGTTTCGGAGCCAATCCTTGTAATTAGATTCGATCAGTCTATAGGTGTCCAGGATACGTGCTAGTGGGTTGGATGTAGATATTTTCTTATAGAGAGTCAAAGTTTTTAGTTAGATATTGTAATTAAGACTTGACCAATTTATTTGAGATTTTTATTTTTAAACAAATTAGCTTCCACTATTTTTTTGGATCCCTATATTTTCTCTGTAGAGATGTGAAAATCTCCACGATTAAGGATTTCTAGTAGGTGGTGCGGTCCCACCAACTGACTCATCATTCACCTAATAGTTATTGATGATGGGTTAGCCAATGAGTGAACAACTCTTGTTCAATGATTCTCTAATCATGGTGCACCCAAACTTGGTCTCTAATTCATGAATCTCACCATGCCCAAAATATCGATTCACTTCTTAGTTAAGTCAGACCCATCATTTGCATAGATTAGATTCTTAATTGAGTCTCTCACCATATCCAAAATATTGAGCCCAATCCATCCTCCAGCCCATAGCATCTAATGCCTCATAGACGTAGTTGCATCTTTTAGGTGCAACTAAACCACTATAACCAGTCGAGAATAATCAACCTCAGGAAAGGCCTGCACATCTACAATGGTGGGAGACCTTAGACTTAATCTTTTTTTAGAGAGATTTGATTTAGGTCTCATTATACTAGACTTGACATAGTCATAACCATTATGACTAACCTAGTGGCATGGATTAGCTTGGATTATTGGCCACCTCAGATCAGGATTGAGCCAACAAATATGGTCAGGTAAGTGAGATCGATGGAAGGGATATGCCATTAACTCGATAAAAATGCATTCGAGTCGAGTAGCTTCCAATTAAAAATCAGTCGATCGTATCTGCCAAACTTATCTTAGACACCAAATTGTTGAACTAGAATCAATTGGGTTAGCCAATAATCCAGACTCTAACCACTGAGCCTAATTAGGTCTTAGCTTGATCGATCACTCATGTGACTCGATCTTAACCCACACTTAATCCTATTAGGTTGATCAATTTAAGCACTCTTGATCCCATCTAACCAACTCTTGATTTGGTTTGATCAATTACTTAGACCTAATTAATCTACCCAAGTTCGAACCCAATTTTATGAATATATTTTAGATCTAAAAATTCTTAATTTTTAGACTTAACATATTTCATAATCTTAATTCTTAACTAAGTTTAGGGTTCACAAATAAAACATGTAAATGAAATCCTAGGATTTTAGGATCTAGGATTTTACAGAAAATAAGTTCTTGATTTTTGATTAAGGACGAACGCGCAGCACCCCTACACATCATAAGAACACCCATCGAATGGAAGGAGAGGGCATTTAAACTCTACTTTATTCTTATGATAGGACAACCAAGGGGAACGCCTTAATCAGAAATATAAAAACTATAAAACTAGATCGATCTACATCATAAACTTATATATAAAAATTAATCTAACAATAGACATGCTTTGAATACATCTCATGTATCATATCATGCATGTTTTTAGATCTAAATTATCTCATAATTATCTAAAAAATTAAATTTAAATTGATCATATCAAATTCTACATAATTATGTAGAACTATTCTACAACTAGTCTAAACATGCATTCATCATATCTCATATGAACCTAAAATTAAATAATTTTATTTTTTATTTTTTACATCTTATTATAATATTTATAATATAAAAAAATAGTAAATAAATTAATCTAAAATTATAATATAATCAAATTAAATTATGATCATGCAAGACTATACATAGAATAATTCTTATTCTACAACTAGTCATGCATCTTATAGAACTTAGATCTAAATTATTTAATTTTAATTTTTTTGATTTTAGATCTAATCATGTCTCATGTGATATCTAAAATTACTTAATTATTAGATCAAAAATAAATTTAAATTATATCTAAATAATTTATGGGAACCAGGCTCTGATACCAGTTGAAGGAAAAAACCTATTTCCTATGTCAGGTTCGTTCAGATCTGATTTGATCAAGAGAAATATTTTAAATTTTTTTTTTTAGATCTAAATCAAATATAATACTTTTTAAATTTGATTTGATAGATTTAATAAAATAAAAAAATAAATTAAATTAGATTTAATTTATACCTTGTTCTTGGGTAATCTAATTATCCTATGATAATCCTGCTGATTGCTTGAGGTTCTGGATGCAGCCACACAATCACCTAGCCTCTACTAGTATCCACTCAAGCAAGATCTAGATATCTCCTCCTACTCGATCTATCCTCCAAAGATCAGATCTGGATCTGATCTTGAAGGTCTTCAAAATAACTTTTGAAGATTCGATATCGTCTCTTGCAGTAGTGCTGCCTTTTTTCTTTCTTGTCGCCTTTCTCTTACCTGGATTGCACCAAACTGGAGTCCAAAACCTCTTGAGCATGGAGAAGAGAGAGAGGATCTGAGATAGGCATGGAGGAGAGAGGGAGAGAGCAATATGGCATGGGCTAAGGGAGAACTTCTCAAAAGCTAGGCACAGACAGGGTTTATATAGACCCTGTTGCACCATGCAGTGTCACATCATCCCGACCAATCATGTCTCTTCGTGCAATCAGATCTAAATCTGATTAGTGGGATGACATCATCTGATCCAATCAGATGAGAGCCCCTCTCCAGCACCCTTAGGTGGTGCCATGACTGGTCAAAGCAGAGTCCCTTGGCGCCATCTAGTTTAATTCTAAGAAGCAATATGGAGTCCCATCTGTATGGGACTCCAGGCATTCCTATCCTTGGGCGCACACCTTCGTAGGCATGCACCCCCTCCTTTCCTCTTTTTAGTAAGGGGACAAGCCCCTATTTGCTCTCCTATGGGTGCATGACACCTGGGCAGATGTCTAAGTGTCAAAGGTCAATATTTGACCAAAGTCAAAAGATAAGAATTAGCAGATGATGGAAAATGGCAGGTGTTGTCTCAAATTTATGTCATAAATTAAGACAACTCTTTTCTGACCTAGACAAACTCAAGTTAGACCAAGTAAAAGTATCTAAGTGAGCACAAACATATTTGGCTCAGTCGAGACAACTTTTAATGATTGTAGAAGGAGAACATTAGGCTCAATCGTGTGCTAGCACATTTTTCTTAAACCTAATTGAATCTAATTCAAATCAATTAAACTAGATTTGTCTAATTGATGATATCCATATCCAAACTCTTGTTTGTGTGACCTAGTTAGGTTCAGTTCTATTTGGTAATGGGATATGTCATGATCTATCATCGACATCATCGAAACACCTTTCGATGGATCAGAACTTTTATGATTCAAACAACTAGAATGATCGATCATCCAAATCATTCTAATTGCTCCCAAAATCTGCTAGTGACACCTAGCAGTATATGATGGCAATCCATCAAAACTGAAAATGAATCTCTTGGTGCAGTTACATGTGTGATTAAGTTCTTCTATCTTGAGCCCCAACCAGATTAAGGTTAAGGTGAACTCATCAAATGTTAATTTCTATCATATGATTTAATCATTCGATTCAAGTATGATGTGAAAATCTTAATAAAAACTCTATCTATTGTTTCACTCTACCATGGCCATGGGCTTATGGACTTGATTCTCATGATCATTTTAGGGCTACTCCTCATCCACCGAGGTAGATAGATTCCCTCTTGGTGCAATCCAATTTCTACAATGAATATGCTATAGCCAACATACACCTTAGGGTTCCGAATGGTCAGAAGATCGAGTCATGGTGTCGTCAAACTATAACATCCTTAAGATGAACTATCGATGCACCTCAGGTCAAAGAACCAGATACACTACTGCAGCTTTGAGCCAGTCATCAACGAGAAGGTAGACTTTCTTATGACTGCTCGAGGTGGTCATGCTCAGTATCCTCATTCTCTAACGAGTATCTGTACTCTCGCTTCGATGTCTCTACATCATAGACTCAAGACTCATCTACTATAAAGAAGTGGTTGTACACCAACCTTCCGGATCAATCACCATCCTCATGATGATCTTACGGTCGGAAGCATTTTATGAGTTAATAACAAAAATTCATGTCTTAAATTTTCAAGTATTGAAAATAAGAATTATCATTACCATTAACTCAAGGGATGTATCACAGACACTAAATACATATTGTAATAAAAAATAATCTATTTTATTATTTATAGTCAAAATTATAATTTTGTCCATAGAAGTGTTCAATAAGTATCAGCCAATTCTGGCTTCGAGGGCACACATATCTAACACTATCTTCCTTAAATGAGCTTCTAAATTATGATGAAGTCCTTAGAACTATAATAAATTAATAAAGGAGGATTTATCGGATGGTTCTTAAATTATTCACGATCAAATGATAAGTTATTAACAAGGATGATAACTTAATGAGTGTAGGTCGCTGTATGCCATATGCATTGGTTATCCTCATAACCAAGTGGTGTGGAGACACCAATGTGGCATCCAGGTGAGATGTAGGAGTATATCTGTACTGAATGTGATCAATGTAGCACTCTACTATTAAGAGTAGCTAGCTACAGCCAATGGATATAAGTGTCCCTCCGACCTGAGATCACCACGATGACTTGCAAGTAACTCATGGTACTTTGGTACCGGATTGTCTATATTTTTAATATAGATTCGAAAGATTTCTAGGTATAGTCAAGTACTTGTAAAGTTGGTGTGTGAGTCAAGATGGGATTGACCACTCCTAATTAACTTCAGAAAGAGAATGACTCGTTGTGTTTCAATTTAGCAAAACCTAGGCCTGGATAATCCTCATGAGGTATCATGGGATTTGCAAAATTTTGAGATATAATAGAGATAACCTGTATGAGCATTTGATAGTGTATTCAAAGTTGTCTTGAGCATTATTGGTCATAGGGATGAATTATATGGTAACCATGGGTCGGGGTTCTAAGAATGTTACTTTATATACACTCGACCTATCCAGATGTCGAAAATTATTGCTAGATGGTAACTTTGATTGGTACAAAAATTAGTTCCTATGCTATCAGCTTAGGTTCGAATCTACGAGGTTACATACATTAGAGCTTGTAACTTGATTAGATGGTTAATTGACGATTGAGAATCGTTTCGAGGTCAAACATTCAATACGATTTATGTTTGGCCTAATGCAAGTATTATAGGAGGATTGATTAGCAATTGGATTGGTAATTAGCTTAATTTGATTAAGCAATCAGGTTGAGATCAAGTCTAATTAAATTAGATTTAATTAGAATTAGTTTGGATTTAATTAGATTAAGTCTAGTTAGTTTATTTGATAAGCCAATTGCAAGAAAGAACAATTCCTTATTTGACTAGGACTTGGATGCATCTAATTGAATTAGCATTTAAATCAAATTTAAATCTTAATTTAATCTGATTTAATTAGACTCCTAGTTAGATTAGGATCATCCTTAATTAGGTTTCATTTGATTTGATTTAAATGAAATTTAAATTAGGTTCAAAACTATTTTGACCTAGTCAAACAAGAGGAGTCCTAGTTGGACTTGGACTCTCTCTCTTTCTCTTGCACCTAAGACCCCACGCCCATTATTTTAATTCTTGATTTTTTTCTATGTGAAATTCCATGCCAAAGAGGAGTATCCATGCCCACATATCAATTTTTTGGGAGTTTGTTATGACATGGTCAAAACAAGAAAGAGTTGGGATTTCTCCTTCTTGCAAGAGTCCCCTTTTGACCAAACTCCTTTCTCCCTTGTGCGCCACCTCTACCCATGCCCTCCTTTTGATTTCTACCCTTTCTTCCTTTCTTTTGGGCATTGATTTTCTATTTCACATGCCAAAAATCAAGGGAGGGTTCCTCCTTTGATTAGGTTTTGACCTAGTCATGCAATAAAAGGTGGATGCCTCTTTTGAGATAGTTAGAGAATGTAAAAAATTCTAAAAAAATCATTATAAAAAAGAGAAAAAGGAGAAGACATGATAGATTTGTGGCACCAAGATTCTTGGAGAAGGAACCTCAATTAAGATATCAAAGATTGATATCTTGAAGAGACAAGGTAAGAGAAGATTGTCTTCTCTTATATTTTTCTTTTATGTTTCTCTCTTCCTATTTTATTTATGATTTTTATATAATAAAAATTTAAGAGAGAGAGAGTATTTGGGTGTGGGGATGAGTGCTCCAAGTTATTGGGGTATGATGTTATTTTTTGGACATGATCTGATCATATCCTGATGAGAGAAGGAGAAGAGAAGAAAGGTCTTCTCTTAGGATTTCTTGGAGAACCCTTCCTCTCTAATTTTTGTGGGAATTTTATGTGATGGAAATAAAAAATATTAGATCTGAAAAGTTAAAAGAAATCCTAGAGGAGAAGGTCTCCTCCTATTCTAGCATAGAGATGTTTTAGGACATCAACCATTGATGTCTTGAAGGAGAAGATTTGTCTTCTCTTAGGATTTATTTTTCATGTTCTTATTTTCTAATTTTTGAGAGATCGAAGAATTGGATTTCTTCTTTTTTCCTCCTCATATTTTTCATCTCTTGGAGTATCAAAGAGATCCAAAGAACATGTATTTTATTAACCATCAGGAGGAATTTATGAGAAGCTAGCACTTCGAGTGGATCTTCGTTTGATGAACCTCCGATTTGTATTGCAGATTTATGTAGATCACCTGTAGAGTCCGGATGCCTGTGTAGCTCCAAAGGCAACAACAGATTCAACTATAGAGTTCTTGACCCATGCAAAAGTAAGAGAACTGATATCTTGGTGACCTAGATGCGATCTAGGGTTAGATCTAGAATTGTTCTAGATCTAGGTATTGATATAATCAATACCACTTATGATTAATTTAATTTTAGATTTATATTTGCATCATAACATGTTATAAATTTTTGATATAGAATTTTATAATTTGATTACATGCATGTTGTAGATTAAATAGTTTAATCTATGTCTTTTGCTGCTTTATATTTCAAAAAAGTTTTAAAATTTATGCATGAAACCCTGCATGTTTCTCAATAGTGGTATCAAAGCATCGAAATTATTTTATAACATGATCATGTTTGTATTAGATTAAATCTAAAAATTAAAATTAATTAAAGATTGCACACACTGCCATAAGGTTGTCCTGCTGTAAGGTTAACCTCTTACAATAAAAAGGTTATCCTAATATGTGCTGATCTGAATCTAAATCATGAATAATTTTGATTAGATCTAAGAAAATTTATGATTCAATTTTTTAATTTAAATTTAAAATTAAATAGATATTTGATCTATTTTAGATTATTTAGATTAGATCTAAATAATATCAGGATTGCATATACTGCCACAAGGTTGTCCTGCTGTAAGGTTTATCCCTTACAGAGGAAAGGTTGTCCTAGTATGTACTGATCCGAGAAACCTAATTCATAAATATGTTAGATAAGATCTAAAATAATTTATAATTTATTTTTAAATTTTAAATCTAATTTTAAATGGTTTATGATATGATCCACATGATGTATTTTATGTTTAGATCTAGATCCTCTTATTGCATATGTTGATATGTAATTTTTATTTTGAATCTAGAATGTATATGTATGACATATTTATTTTATAAAATTTAAATTGAGAAACTTACTTTCTGTAAAATCATAGATTTAAAATCCTAGGACATGATCTAAATAATGAAATAAATTAGATCTAAAATCATGTATTAAATATGATTCAATGTAAATTATTTATAATTTAAAAATATTTTAAATAATAAAATCAAAAACTAGTCCTAAGGTTTCATAAATCCAAACTTTGAACTTAATTAAGAATTAAGTGATTATTTAGGATCTAGGTTTGTGATTTGAAGATCCTAAGATAATTTCATAAAACTTGGGTTAAAGGTTGAATGTGTTAGTTTTGATCAAGTCATTAACTGGGTCAGACCTAGGGTTAGATTAAATATGAACTTAGTTAAGAAATTGATCAAACCTAATTAATAGTTAATTAGGATTAGGTCATTTCTTTTTTATGGATCAATTCAATAGTTGTAGTTGATCAAAGTCCATATATCTAACAAATGGACCTGATCGTGGCTTAGTGGTCGAGCCCAAGTCTTTAGGCAGACCAAATCAAAACTGATAAATCAATTGATATCTAAGGTAAGTTTGACATTCTAGAGTGGTGGTTTTTAATTGGCAGCTTGCTTATCTGGCCATTTTTGATAGTGTCTAAGGCAAGCTTTGGCAGACCCTTGCATCGATCTCACTTACCAAGCCAATATGGTTAATCAGCTTTCGATTAGGTTGCTTATTGATTCAAGCTAACCCATGTCACATAAAAAATTAGTGAGACTGATTTCATTTAGTGAGATTGATTTAGTTGCCCATGGATCAAAATTGATCCTAATCCACATCAGTGACTTGTGAAGTCAGTGGGAGGACTTGACTTGGTGAAGTCAGTGGAAGCAAATTGATCCATGTTCTTTCTATCCTTAAATTACTAATAATTTAAATTTTCTAAAATTATTAGGTCCTTAAAATGATGAAGTTATGGAGATAATCGAGTCATAGCCTCCCATTAAGGTGTTTGATAATGAGTCCATTAACTCAATAATCATTGGAGGCCCATAGACCTGATGCTTATTGACTAATGGAATTATCATTCATCATATGAAGATTTGGATGTATCTCTCTAATGATGGTTAGGTTGACCAACTATAGTTGGGCTTAATCATTCATTAGTTAGATGCACCAAGTATGCTCATGTTAATGGTTGGACCTAACTGGATCCTTATAGTGGAGGTCCTAGCCTACTGATTAGGTTTCTGGGGCAAAATTAAATTACTAGAAGTTGTTTGGAGAAATAATTGGTTATGAACCTATCCTTAGATATACATGGGTTGACCAACCATAGTTGGACTTATGTGCAGTCTATGTGGATTCTAGTACCTACTAGGAAATTAAAGTAATTCTCCAAATTAGAGGTAGAGGCTATCAATTTGAACAAATAGTGGGAGAATCTAAAGACTAAAGTTCAAGTCTTTAGGCTTAATATAATTCATATACTTAGGTCATTGTTCTCTTTTCTCAAGTTAAGGCTAAACCCTAATTGCTCCTATTATTGTTAGATAGTGATGACTTATGGGATCCAATTTCGATAATTAGTATCGAGAGTTGAATTTGGTTCAATAGTATGAATGGGTTCGTACTAGAGCTTCTAAGTCCAGCCAAAATAATTAGTCCAAGGTTAACCCAAATCAGGCATAGTGCTTCTAATGTTAGAAGTAGGATCATAGGAAGAAGAATTATCTTACTTCACTTGACCATAACATGTTGAACAAGAGAAAGGAGTAAAAGTTGCTCATTAAAAATGTTATATGATAACACCTTAAAATTTTTCTTTAAATAATTTTACTACATGGGTATTAGATGTCGGTAGTCTTATGCAATTTGTTGCAAAGACTACAAGTGGGACATTTGAAAATGGTGAAAAATACTTGAACGTTGGGGATGGAAGTCTTATTCCAATCCTAATTTTAGGATTTATCAAGCTTATTTTCAATAGATGTCATTTTGAGTGATTGTCACTATTGTCCATCGTTTATGATAAATATGATCTTTGATGGCCTTTTGATCAGAGATGGTTATCATTTATCAATAAAGAAGATTGTTGTGATATTATTATTCATAATATTATAGTAATATATGAATAATAAAAAATAATATTTAATATTTATATAGTCTGTTAAGTATAATGTACACACCCAAGTTAGATTATGTCATGGATATCTATCTTTAGCATTATAGGCTTAGTCATCTTGATAAGAACAGGATAAATGGATTAGCTTGAGTGAAAAATCTTGACATTAATGATTGTGAATCATTGATAGCCTATGAATCTTGTCTTCTTGGGAAGATGACAAAGTCACCTTTTACTGAAAAAGGTGAAGGAGCCAATAAAGTTCTAAGTTTAATATATAGTGATGTATATGAACTTATGAACTTAAGTGCCAAAGGAAGATATTAGTATTTCATTACAAATAACCTATCTAGGCATGGGTGCATCTGGCTTGAATTATTTGAAATATTCAAACGATTCAATAATGAAAAAAAAAAACAAACTGGAAAGGGCACTAGAACTCTTCAATCAGATCGAGGAGGTGAATACATATCCAGTGAGTTTGTGACATATCTAAAAGAGAATTGGATTCTCTCTCAGTAGATTTCTTTTCAAAACATAGTGTATTTGAAAGGAGAAAATTGAACTTTGTTAGACTTGGTTTAATCCATGATAGGGTTCACTTGTTTGCCTGCTTTAGGGTTGTGCTCTTATGGCTACTAGTTTTACTCTGAATTTATACCAAGTAAATCTATTGTAAAGACTCCATATTGGATATGGATCGGGCATAGACCTAGACTCTTTCACTTTTGGATTTGGAGTTGATCGGCCTATGTCATATATTTGTATATAGATAAACTTGGAGCCTGGTCCAATAAATGTTTAAGGGGTAATTAATTCTACCATGCTGAAGGATATAAGATGCTCATTAGCAGAAGGGCATTCCTTTTGGAAAGAAGTTCCTTAGAGAAGGAACTGATGCCTATGAAGTTAAACTTGAAAAAGTTTGACTGGTAGAAAAGAACCGACGTAATCTAGTAAACCTATAGAATCGGATTTGATCATATCAAATCTAAAGCCCATTAAATTATCACCTTTAAGGAGATCCGGTAGAGTACCACATTAGTCGGATAGATACTTTAGTATCTAGGTTTGGGATGGCGATCCTATTAAGCTCGATGAGAATAATAAGGATCCAATCACCTATTGGGATACAATGCAGTGATCTGACTCTGAGAAGTGGCTTGAAGCCATATGATCCAAATTGAAGTCCATGGAAATCAATGGTGTATGGACATTACTTGATTCACCTAAAGAGATAAAATCCACTGGGTGTGAATGAATTTTCTAAAGGATCAGAGTAGCACAGATGGGAAGGTAAAGATCTTAAATCCTATTTGGCTATTACCTCAGAATTAGAACATATGTTTTGAATATATGCCTTTGTTATGAACAAAGACAAACCTTGCATTTGTAATTGGACAAAATATTCTATAGTGTTGTTCCTTGTGCTGTCTATGGATGAAATTCTCTTAATCAAGAATGACATCCCAGCATTGCAAGAAATAAAGATTTAGCTATTTTCTTATTTCTCCATTTATGAGATCAGATATGGTATATTCACTAAGGGTAGTGAGTAGATACTGATCCAAGTGAGAACCACTAGAAGATTGTATGGACAATCTTTAAGTATTTGGAAAATACTAAGGTCCAGTGACTTAAATATGGAAATACTGACTTAAAACATGTGGATGTTTTAATTTTAGTTAGAATAAGATGACAATAAGAAAATGTTGGATTGTATCCTAATTATAAGAGCAATCTACTGAAAAGGTTTCAAGCAGGATATTTTAGCCTATTCAGTTAGTGATATAGAGACATCGTGGCATATGATGTTGCCGTGTAAGCTGTATAGTTGCTGAGGTTCATTATCAGGTTGGAAGTGACACCCTCCATCGATGATCCAGTCCTATCATAGCATTGGCGCCATAGCTCAGACTAAAGAATCGAAGAACCAGCTTATTCTGCATTGCTATCACCTTTGATTTTTTATCCGGGTGACGTCAATCTTTAGAAGATCGATGGAAAAGAAGAACTTGATCGACCCATCTGCGAAGGCCTCGGAACTAAGGAGTTCTACGAACTCAAGTAGAAGATAGGATATTTGATATCATTTTTGATTAGCTTTAGTCCAAGTGGGAGTTGTTGGAAAATGTATCCTAAAGCCAATCATCTAAGTAGTAGATGATTAGAATTAGTATATGAATTATCTAATAATAATAGTTCTTTGGTTGGTTCATCATAAAAGTTCTATTTTTCTTAAATGAATTTCTAAATTATGATGAAGTTCTTAGAACTATAATCAATTGATAAAAAAAAAATTATCGAATGGTTCTTAAATTGTTCATGATCAAATGATAAGTTATTAACAAGAACGATAACTTATCGAGTGTAAGTCGCTGTATGCCATATGCGTTACTTGTCCTCGTAACCAAGTGGTGTGGAGACATAGGTATGGCATTCAGGTGAGATGTAGAAGTACATCTGCACTGAACATGACCAATGTAGCACTTTACTATCAAGAGTAGCTAGCTAAGGCCAATGGGTATAAGTGTCCCTCTGACCTGAGATCACCATGATGACTTGCAAGTAATTTACTATACTTTGGTGCCAAACTATTTATATTTTTAATATAGGTTTGAAAGATTTTTGGATACAGTCAAGTACTTGTAAAGTTGGTGTATGAGTCAAGATGGGATTGACTACTCCTAATTAACTTTAGGAAGAGAATGACTCACTATGTTTCAATTTAGCAAAACCTAGGCCTGGGTAATCCTCGTGAGGTATCACGGGATTTGCAAAATTTTGAGATATAATAAAGATGACTTGTATGAGTGTTTAATAGTGTACTCGAAGTTATCTTGAGCATTATTAGTCATAGGGATGAATTATATGGTAACCATGGGCCAGGGTTCTAAGAATGTTGCTTTGCATACATTCGACCTATCCGGATGTCGAAAATCATTACTAGATGGTAACTTTGATTGGTATAAAAATTGATTCCTATGCTACCGACATAGGTTCGAACCTATGGGGTTACACACATTAGAGCTTGTAACCTAATCAGATGGTTAATCAATGATTGAGTATCATTTCAAGGTCAAACATTCAATGCGATTGATGTTTGACTTAATGTAAGTATTGTAGGAGGATTGATTAGCAATTAGATTACTAATTAGCTTAATTTGATTGAGCAATTAGGTTGAGATCAAGTCTTATTGAATTAGATTCAATTAGAATTAGTTTGGATTTAATTAGATTAAGTCTAGTTGGTTTATTGGATAAGCCAATTGCAAGAAAGAACAATTCCTTGTTTGACTAGGACTTGGGTGCACCTAATTGACTTAGCATTTAAATTTGATTTAAATCTTGATTTAATCTAATTTAATTAGTCTCCTAGTTAGACTAGGATCACCCTTAATTAGGTTGCATTTGATCTAATTGAAATAGAATTTAAATTGGGTTCAAAACTATTTTGACCTAGTTAAACAAGAGGAATCCCAGTTGGACTGGGACTCTCTCTCTTTCTCTTGCACCTAAGACCCCATGCCCATTATTTTAATTCTTGATTTTTTTCTACATGATCAAAACAAGAAAGAGTTGGGATTTTTTTCCTTCTTGCAAGAGTTCCCTTTTGACCAAACTCCTTTCTCCCTTGTGTGCCACCTCTATGCTCTTCTTTTGATTTCTACCCTTTCTCCCTTTCTTTTGGGTGTTGGTTTTCTTTTTCACATGCCAAAAATCAAGGGAGGGGTGTCCAAGAGTTGGATGCCCCATAGAAGTCCTCCTTTGACTAGGTTTTGACCTAGTCATGCAATAAAAGGTGGATGCCACTTTTTAGATGGTTATAGGATGTAAAAAATCCTTGAAAAATCATGAAAAATTAGAGAAAAAGGAGGAGAAGGTGTGAAGAATTTGTGGTGCCAAGATTCTTGGAGAAGAGCCCTCAATTAAGACATCAAAGGTTGATGTCTTGAAGAGACAAGGTAAGCGAAGATTGTCTTCTCTTATATTTTTCTTTTATGTTTCTCTCTTTCTATTTTATTTATGATTTTTATATGATAAAAATTTAAGAGAGAGAGAGAGAGGATTTGGATGTGGGGATGAGTGTTCCAAGTTGTTGGGGCATGGTGTTATTTTTTGGACATGATTTGATCATGTCCTAATGAGAGAAGGAGAAGAGAAGAAAGGTCTTCTCTTAGGGTTTCTTGGAGAACCCTTCCTCTTCAATTTTTGTGAGAATTTTATATGATAAAAATTAGAAATATTAGATCTAAAAACATAAGAAAAATTCTAGAGGAGAAGGTCTCCTCCTATCCTAGCATAGAGATGTTTTAGGACATCAACTGTTGATGTCTTGAAGGAAAAAATTTATCTTCTCTTAGGATTTATTTTTCATGTTCTTATTTTTGGATTTTTAGAAGATCTAAGGGTTGGATTTCTTTCTTATTCCTCCTCTTGTTCTTCATCTCTTAGAGTGTCCAAGAGATTCAAAGAACATGTATTTGATTAACCATCAGGAGGGATCCGCGAGAAGCTAGCACTTTGAGCAGATCTTCGTTTGACGAACCTTCGATCTGTGTTGTAGGTTTGTGTAGATTACCTATAGAGGCCAGATGTCTGTGCAGCTCCAAAGGCAACAACGAATTCTACCATTGAGTTCTCAACCCGTGTAAAGGTAAGAGATTTGATCTCTTGGTGATCTAGATGCGATCTAGGGTTAGATCTAAAATTATTCTAGATCTAGGTATTGATATGATCAATATCAAATATGATTAATTTAATTTTTGATTTATATTTGAATCATAACATGTCAAGATCCTTGATATAGGCTTTTTTAATTTGATTACATGCATGTTGTAAATTAAATAGTTTAATTTATGTCTTCTGCTGCTCTATATTTTGAAAAAATTTTGAAATCTATGCATGAAATCCTGCATGTTTCTCAACACTTTTCAAGATTTGCCATTTAACTCTAAGACATCCTAAACACATAGGTTAAAGGGATAAATTATATGGTAACCATATTCGAGTAGGTTCTAAATGTTGTGATTGCGACTATTCGACCTATTCGGACATCGGGTACCATTGCTAGATGGTCATATTGATTAGTACAGGAAGTGATTTTTATGCTATCGACTTAGGTTTAAATCTATGGGGTCATGCATATTATAGATTCCTATCTGGTCTAATGGCTAATAAAGAGTCCCATTAGACTAGGATACAAACTCAAATTTTATATTTGATATAGATGATTGATAGTCAACATCTAGAAGTCTGTTCCTGTGCAATAGTGGTGCTGTAAGCTGGAAGAGTTTCAAGTAGACCATGATAGCAGATTCCACTATGAAAGCAGAATATATCACTCCCTTAGAAGTTGCGATGAAGGCATTCTAGTTCAAGAAATTTTTCACAAAATTTGGAGTGATGCCATCTGATATCATTCCTCTATATTGCAACAACAATGGTGCCATAGCCCTAGCTAAGAAAACTTGGCCTCACTAAAAATTGAAGCACATCGAGCGGCGATATCATCTCATCCACAATTATCTCGAGAAGGAATATATCAAGCTCAAGAGAGTCGACACCATAGATAATGCGACTGATTCATTGATGAAGCCATTGAGCTAGCAGAAGATCAAAGCCCATCTTAAGAAGATGAAACTTAGATTTGTAGCCAATTGACTTTGGGTTAAGTGGGAGTTTGTTAGATATGTGCCCTAGAAGCCAAATTAGCTGACACTTATAAAATACTTTCTAGGAGCATTTTTATAATTTTAATTTAAAATTAATAAAAAAATTATTTTCTATCATATTATGTATTTAAAGTATCTATGATACATCCATTGTGTTAACAGGCATGATAACACATATTTTTAAAAGTTGAGAATTTAAGACATGTGTTATCATAATTAACTCATAAACTACTCGCTATCGTAGGATCATCATAAGGATGGTGATTGATCTAGAAGATCGATATATTATCACTTTCTTAGGATAGATGAGTCTTGACTCTATAATATGGAGATACCGAAGCGAGAGTATAGATACATTTTGAGAGCAAGGGTAGTGAGCATGACTACCTCGAGCAGTCATAAAGGAGTCTACCTTCTTGTCGATGACTAGCTTGATGCTATAATTATGTGTCTGATTCTTTGACCTAAGGTGCATCAGTAGTTTATCTAAAGTGTGTTATAGTTTGACTACACCATAATCTGGTCTCTTAGCCATTCAAAATCTTGAGATATATGTTGGCTATAGCATGTTCATTATAAGAATTGCATTGCATTAATAGAAGATCTATCAACCTCGATAGGAAAGTAGTCCTATGATGATTATGAGATTGAGTCCTTCAGCTCATGGCCATGGCAGTGTGAATTAATAGAAAAGAATTTCTGTTAGGATTTCACACGGACTCGAATCGAATGATTCACTCATATGATGGGTGTTAGATCTGACTAGTTTATCTTGATCTTGACCCTACTGGAACTCATGATAGAGAAATCCAATCACACAGGTAGCTGCATCAAAAAGTTTATATTCGGTTCTGATGGATTACCACTATAGACAACTAGGTATCATTGGTAGATTTTGGGATCAATTAAAATTATCTTGATGATCAATAATTCTAGTTGGATGAATCAAAAGAGTTTTGGTCCATTGAAAAATATTTTGATGATGTCAATGATGGAGATCATGACATATCCCATTACTATATAGAACTAAATCTAACTAGATCATACAAACAAGGATTTAGGTTTGGATGTCATCAATTAGGCTAACCTAGTTTGATTGATTTGGATAAGATCCAATCAGATTCAAAGAAATTGTGCTAGCACAAGATTGGACCTAATTTAGTCCTTTTGTCATCTTTCTGGTTCATCTTAACTAAGTCAAATTAGATTTGGCTCATCTGGAAATTCTATATGAGTTTATCTTGATCTAACTAGACCTTGTGCTGGTCAGAATAGGGCTTGTCCTGGTCAAAACTTGGCTTGTCTTGATGAGATTAGGGCTTGTCATAAAATCATGAGATGAAATTAGGACAAGACCATTTTGACCCAGTCTTTGCATGAATTGAGGGAGGAGGTGTGCTCTCCCTAGAGATTATTTGAGGGTGCACACCCCTACGTGATTTCATGAAGAAAATGAGGGTGCATGCCCCCTTATGGCGTGTGCCCTTAATGGATAAGGGAGATAGAGTCTTGATGGGATCAAACTTTAGGGGTTTTGTATATTGCGCCAAGCACTCACCCTTATCCATCTTTGGTGCCAATTTTCTAGTATTTTTGGGCAACAAAATTAGATGTGATCTGATTGGGGGCATGGGATTTCAAGGAGAGTCTTTCTGCTTAAGCAAACTAGTTGCTTAAAGTACTAGGACTCATGGGAGGTGCCTAGGTCTATTTAAAGACCCCTGTGCCCAAGTTTTTTGTATTGTAATTAATCTACGACGAAGCCGTTGAAGGAACCAGATCTAGGGTTTCACAGGTAGATCTTGAAACTTTTTCAAGATCTTGTAGTGGAAGACTTAAATAAATCTAAAATTTATTTAAATAACCATGTAAACAACTAGTTCTTAGATCTATTACATGATTAAGTCATAATATTAAATCAAAATTAAAATCAAATAAGAAAAAGGTTGATCAAATCAAACTAGATCTACACTACATCAAATACAGGTATGAAGTTTATAGATCAGATCTATTACCTGAGCAAGTTTAGACATTCTAACTTGCTAATCTAGGCTTAAGAATGAAATCATAAGCCGCACACACGTCTGGCCTCTAGGAGTCGTCCATACGAGCCTACGATCTCTAATCTGAAGTCTAATGCAGGAAATCAGCACAGCATGCTAGTACTGTGCTGATCCTTCTTCGATGGTTGATCCGATGCTTCCTTCTTTGGAATTTGGACTCTCCAAAATATGAGAAGAAAAATGAGAGTTTGCTAATCTGATACTCTCTTAAAAAAAATGCAGAAGAAAGGAGGAGAGATTGAAAATAAAACAGCCCTAGAAGAAGACCCTCTTCTTCTTCTCTTTTCTCTCACTTAGACACCTAGTTTGGTGCCTATGGAACCCCCACACTCAAGGACCCTCTTCATCTAATTTTTGCACACCCCAAACCTCTCCCAAAGCTCTATATTTCATAAAAAAATTAGAATAAAATCCATCCAATAAATAGAGAAAAAGAAGAGTTCAAGTTAGGTCAATTTCCTAGACTAGGAATATCCAAACATGGGAAGTTCCTCCTCCACAATTTTTGGAGTGGACCAGCAAGAGAGGGAGCACAAAAAAGGAGATTATTTTTATGGAATAAGAAAAGAATTAATTAAAAGAGGGGGTGGCACTCAATGAATGATGTTTTGGTCAATAAGGATTCTATCTCATAGAATCCTAAGCAAAACCAATTCCTTCTTTGACTTGGTCTTCCACCTAACTTTCAAATATGACTTGGAGGGAGAGAGGGGGCATGAAAATCAGGAAGAAAGGGATTTTTCATGAAAGATATCTAAAAAATAGGTATGGAGGGTGTTGGGACCAAGGTGGCGTAAGGAGATAGGGAGTCCTAGTCACACTAGGACTCCTATTTTGACTTGGTCAAACAAGATCTTTTAACCAAATAAAATCAAGATTAAACCAATCCAATTAAATAAGACCCTAATTCATTTAAGAACTTAATTAAATCATATTAAATTAGATTTAATTCTAATTTATTTTTTAATTAAATTAAAAAATTGGATTAATCCAAGTCCTAGTTAGACTAGGACTAGTTCTTCCTTGCACTTAGCTTATCCAATAAACTAATTGAACTTGATCCAATCAAATCCAAACTAAATCTAATTAAATTATATTTAATTAAACTTAATTTTATCCTATTGTCTTAATTAAATTAAGCTAATTAGCAATCTAATTGCTAATCGATCCTCCTGTAACACTTGCAGTAGGTTAAATACCAATCATATTGATTGTTTAATCCTAGAACGATTCTTAATCTTTGATCAACCATTCGATCAGATCGTAAGTTCTAATGTGTGTGACCTCATAGGTCTGAATCTAAGCAAATTGTATAGAAATAAATTCCTATACCAATCAAAGTGACCAACTAGGAATGATACCTGATGGTCGGATAGGTAGAAGGTGTAGAACACCATCCTTAGAATCCATGCAGATATAGTTTTCATATAATTCATCCCCTTGACCACAATGCTCGTAGGACACATCAGAGTTCAACTATCAACTTTGATCATGTTGTCCACATTATATTTTAAAATATCAAATCCATCTGATGGATTATCCTGGCCAAGGTTTTGCTATATTGAAATACAGTGGTACATTCTTGTCCAACTTTTAGAGTGGTCAATTTCATCTTGATCACACTCTGACTTCGTAAGTACTTGACTATGCCTAGAAGCATTTCGTTGCTGAATTAGAAATATAGTTAGCTCGATACCAAAGCATGGTGAGTTGCTTGCTGATAAGCATCATAAATTCACCAATAAAAGTATTAATTTTTTAATTAATTTATATTAATTTTTAAAAATTAATGATTAATTTATATATAATTTTTAAGAAATTCATATTTTTATTAATTAAAAAATTAATTATAAAATAATAAAAATTAAAAAATAAAATTTTATAATCAATGGAAAGAGCTCATTTTTTTTATCATAACAAAATAAGTTCGAAGCAAAATGGAGCTAAAACGAAAAAGATATAAATTTCTAAAGAAATAAAATAAAAAATTTAAATGAAAAAAATTACATACGGCTCAAACGGCTCAAGCCACCATGTCGTAGCAGTCGGCGCATTCAAACAAGCCGAGCTAAGCCAACCAAGCCGACGCGCCAAGCCATCCACGTAAGCCGACTCAAGCCTAGAAGCCATCAGTCGGTCTACAGCACAGTGTGGACTTCCAGCACAGTAGACACCGACGAATTAGAGCTTGCCACGTGGTGGACCTAGACCTCTAAAGAGTTTACAAAAAATTCATCATGGCTTATAGGGCATTTTGGTCTTTTCATCTATCAATAAAAGGCGCTGATTGGTTGCAGTGCACGATGTGGCCGATCCACGGGTCCATGGGAATAGTAAATGCGTGATCGTACGGTGGTGGTTGTTTGCGGTCAAGATCGGACGGTCAAGTTTTTTCTCGATTGCTGATTTCATCCGGATCCCCATCGAACGGCAGCACTTGATTCTAGCTTTGATCAGACGGTCTAGAAGGCTTCCGATGGGGATCAAACTCTCAAACGCATGATCAATGGCCTAAATTCTTCCATCAAGCATGATCTAATGGTCAGAAATTAATCCAACTTGATTTGAGCTATTACATGCCTATTTTTGGTATTTTTGGAAGCATCGGATCACCATCTAATGGCCAGAATTAAAAGTCTCAACAGGGGCTATTTTAATCCAAATTTCATTTAGATTTCTCCTATTTTCATGATTAAAACAACCCTTAGTCCCACATTGCCTCCAGAAAAAATATCTAGTCTTCCTAGCTCTATAAAAAAGACCCTAGGCCTTTAAAAATCAATCTCTGATCAGGGTAAAGCTTTGGTACAGAGTGAAGCCAGGCTATGGGTTAATGGCTGCTTCAAAGTAATTGGTGCCAAGAAGAAGAGCTGGGCTTCTACACCATCTTTCCACCAATGTCGATCCAAGATCAGAGATCACTCTATTTTATTTTCTTTTTATTTTATGTATTTAAATTATGAACTTTTTCATGCAATATTTATTTTTATGCTCTTTAATTTCATACTTTTTTATTATAATTTAATTTTTATACTTTAAATTATTATTTTTTATTTTATTACAAGTAGATGCTAAGATCTAACTAGTAGATCTTAATACCAAGTTTAAATTCCTGCACCTTTTAATTTTTACTTTTTATTTTTTGACTTTACTTTTGATCCCAAAACTCTTCTCTTTTTTTTTTCTTTTGTAAAATCAAAGATTTCAAATCTAAAAACACTACCTTCCCTGTAGATTCGACCCGACTCACTGCTATCTATGAATTTTTAATTATTTTAAGAAGTTGGATTAAACTGATAAACATGGTGTCTTAACGATAACATCACATTTCTATCACTTGCAAGTCACTGAGATGATCTCAGGTCTAAAGGATACTTATACCTATATCCCATTAGAGACATTCTTGATAGCAGAATACTCTAAAGTTGGTCACATTCAATGATGATGTACCCATACATCTCATCTGTATGCCATACCAATGTCTCCACACACCTTGGTTAAGAGGACAAACAACCTATATGGCATATAGCGATCTATGCTCGATAGACGCCGTCATCCTAATTTATAGCCTATCATTTGGTCGTGAATAAATTTAAGGACTAATCGATAAATCCTCTCTTTATCAAAATTAAATAGTCCTAAGGACTTCATCACAATAATGGAGTTCATTAGAATATGTAAACTTATGATGAAAAAAGATGTCAAAATATTTTTTATTAATTAATAAATCAATTACAATATCTCAACCGTCAACAGACTGAAGATTGACTTTAGGACATAATTTTCAATAGCTGTGCCCCTTCATCCATCTCCATGCCTCCTTCTCTGATCCCCTCCGTCTTCTCCATGCCTAAATAGGTTGGGCAAAATCAACCTCAAGGGTTGAAGGCTACTGCTACAAAGAATAGGTCAGGGAGATCCCAATCGTGAGACAAACATGTCGCTGCCAAAGATCAGATCTAAGGCACCACACAAGGACATCAAATTTGATATTTGAAGATCAGATTTAGAAGGAGAAGACTTTCAAATCCAACCTAAGTAAACTCTAGTAGAGGCCGAGCACATGCGCGGCTAGCATTAGAACCTCGAAGATTCATCAGATTATCACTATGGGTAAATCATTTACCCGATTAAGTAACATAAGATGTTATAAATTTTATTCTAATTTTTATTTTATAATCAGATCAATCTGATCAGATTTGAGAACTCTTATATTTGATCAGATCTTAAAAAATAATTTTGAAAAATTTTGCTTCAGATCAAATTAGATCAAATCGATTTTGCAGTCTAGGAATAGCGATTTCTTCAATTAGTCTTTCAATTTCAAGATCTAGTTTAACTAGGTCAGGTAAAAGTGATCTTCTACCGTGCATATGAAGGGAAATCATGATTTCTCGATCTAGGTTCGTTCAGATCTGATCAGATCAAGAGATATATTTCAAAAATTTTTCTCTTGATCCCAATCAGATCTTGATATGTTTTAGATCTGATTCTTATTATTTTAATAAAATAAAATTAAAAAAATAAATTAAATCAAATTTAATTTACCTGATCTGGGTAATCCTATTATCCTGTTGATGATCCTGTTTGCAGCGGAAGGTTCTGGATCTTAGCCACGCAAGCGCCTGGCCTCTACCAGTATCCACTCGGGTTGGATCTGGAGATCCTCTTCTTCTCTATCACACCTCCAAAAATTAGATCTGAATCTGATCTGGAGGATCTTCAAAACTCTTTTGAAGATCTGAGCAGTCGTCCTTTGCAGCAGCGCAGCCTTCTTGCTTTTGATCGCCTTTCTTTGATCTGAATCGCACCAACCAAGGTCCAAAACTCCTTTTGGACGTGGAGAGCAAGGGGAGAAGAGACTATGGCATGGAGAAGGAGGGGAGAGGCAGCCTTGGGGCGTGGGGTTTCTCAATTGAATTGCATTAGAATCTGAGTTGGGCGCAGGGTCTTATTTATAGACTAAGCGTGATCCAACTCCTCTTCCTCCCAACCAATCACAACCCTTTGTGAAATCAGATCTAAATCTGATTGGTGGGAATAGAGACCCCTGGATTCCTCCTTAGAGGGCGCCTAAGACCAGTCAAAGTTGGTTCTTAGAAGAACTCTAATTGGAATCCAAAAAGGAGATGGAGTCCTTGTCCAACAAGGACTCCTAGGCGCCTCCAACTTGGGCACACGCCTAGGGTGGCGTGCGCCCTTCTCCTTGCCAGGTTCTGGCAGGGGGACAGGCCCCCACCAGCTCTCCAATAGGTGCATGACATGTGGTCAAAAGTCAAAGTGTCAATGGTCAACGTTTGACCAGTCAAAGGTAGACTTTTGACCAAAGTCAAAGAACAAGAAATGGCAGGTGACCAAAAATGGCAGGTAATGTCTTACAAAATAAGACAACCTTTTCTGAACTTGGACAACCTCCAGTCAGACCATATGAAGGCCTCTGATTGAGCACAAACTCCTTTGGCTCAGTCAGGACAACTTATTTATGATAGTAAAAGAAGAACGTTAGGTTCAATCGAGTGCTAGCACGATTTCCTTGAACCTAATTGAATCTCATTCAGATCAATTGAACTAGATCAGTTCAATTGATGATCACCAGATTCAAACCCTTGTTTGTGTGACCCAGTTAGGTTCAGTTCTGTATGGTAATGGGATATGTCATGATCTCTATCATCGACATCATCGAAACTCCTTTCGATGGATCAGAACTCTTCTGATTCGAACAGCTAGAATGATCGATCATCTAAATCATTCTAATTGCTCCCAAAATCCACCAGTGACACCTAGCAGTATATGGTGGCAACCCATCAGAGCTGAATGCGAACCTCTTGGTGCAGCTACCTGTGTGATTAAGTTCTTCTATCTTGAGCCCCGATCAGATTAGGGTTAAGGTGAAACTCGTCAAACCCTAGTCTCTGTCATATGATGTAATCATTCGATTCGAGTCCAATGTGAAAATCTAAATAGAAACTCTTTCTATTATTTCACTCTACCATGGCCATGGGCTTCTGGACTTGATTCTCATGATCATCATAGGGCTGCTCCTCTACCACCGAGGTAGATAGATTCCATCTTGATGCAATCCAGTTCCTACAATGAACATGCTATAGCCAACATACACCTCAGGGTTCCATATGGCTAGGAGACCGAGTAATGGTGTAGTCAAACTATAACACCCTCAAGGTGAACTGCCGATGCATCTCAGGTCAAAGAACCAGACACACTACTGCAGCATCGAGTCAGTCATTGACGAGAAGGTAGACTCCCTAATGACTACTCGAGGTGGTCACGCTCAGTGCCCTCGTTCTCTAACGAGTACCTGTACTCTCGCTCCGGTGTCTCCACACCGTAGACTCAAGACTCATCTACTAAAGAGAAGCGATTGTACACCAACCTTCCGGATCAATCACCATCCTCGTGATGATCCTATGGTCGGGAGCAATTTATGAGTTAATAATGATTATTCATGTCTTAAATTTTCAACTCTTGAAAATATGAATTATCATTACCATTAACTCAAAGGATGTATCACAGACACTAAATACACATATGTGATAGAAAATAACCCATTTTATTGATTATAGTCAAAATTATAATTTTGCCCCTAGAAGTGTATTACAAGTGTCAGCCAATTCTGGCTTCTAGGGCACATATATCTAACAATCTCCCACTTGTCCTAAAGCCAATTGGCTACAAGTCTAAGTCCCATCTTCTCAAGGTGGGCTTCGATCTTCTGCTGGCCCAACGGCTTTGTAAGTGGGTCTGCCACATTATCTGCGGAGTTGACTCTCTTGACCTCGAACGTAACCCTTTCTCAAGGTAATCGCGGATGAGGGTGGTATCACCGTTTGCTTGGAACTCTTCCAGCACAAACAGTCTGCCAGATGTCGACTTTCGATCATCTATATCGGACATGAAGTCCGAGTCTGTGTATCCCTGGACTTGGAGTTCTCCATTACCAAAGACCAACATCATATCCTTAGTTCTTCTCAAGTACTTAAGGATACATTTCACAGAAGTCCAGTGTTCTTCACCTGGATTTGACTGATATCTGCTTGTGACACTCACAGCATGGGCTATATCAGGTCGTGTACATAGCATGGCATACATGAGGCTCCCTATTGCAGAAGCATAAGGGATCTTGCTCATGCGTTCTATTTCCTCAGGTGTGCTGGGGCACATCTTCTTGGAAAGATGAATACCATGTCTGAAGGGTATTAATCCCCTCTTAGAGTTTTCCATACTAAACCTCTTTAGTACTTCCTCTATGTACATCTTCTGTGAAAGTCCTAGCATCCTATTCGGTCTATCCCTATAGACCTTAATTCCTAGAATAAAGGATGCTTCACCTAGGTCTTTCATGGAGAATTCCTTGGACAACCACATCTTGACTGATGTCAACATGGGAATATCATTCCCAATAAGGAGGATGTCATCCACGTACAATACGAGGAAGACAACAGCGCTCCCACTGACCCTTTTGAAAACACATGGTTCCTCTTCATTTTTGATGAAACCAAACTTTTTGATCACATCATTGAAACGAGTGTTCCAGCTCCGAGATGCTTGCTTAAGTCCATATATGGACCTTTGCAGCTTGCAAACCTTGTGATCAGTATCACTGGATGTGAAACCTAGCGGCTGTTCCATATAGATATCTTCCTCAAGATATCCATTTAGGAATGCCGTTTTCACGTCCATTTGCCATATTTCATAATCGAAATAGGCTGCAACAGCAAGCAATGTGCGGATGGATTTTAGCATAGCTACTGGGGAAAAGGTATCCTGATAGTCAATGCCTTCGCGTTGACTATAACCTTTTGCCACCAGTCTAGCCTTGAATGTCTCCACATTCCCATCTGCACCAATCTTTCTCTTGAAGATCCATTTACACCCAATAGGTACTATACCTTCTGGTGGATCTACCAAGGTCCAGACTTGGTTTGAGTGCATCGAGTCAATTTCTGACTTCATTGCCTCTAAGCCATTTCTCGGAGTCGATATCTGATATCGCCTCGTTGTAGGTTTTGGGATCATCACCATGAGCACCATTACCTACGAGGAACATTTCCTCTACATCCTCTGAAATAATACCTAAGTATCTTTCAGGGGGACGGGAAAACTCTTTCCGATCTACGAGGTGGAGGAGGTAGTGTTCTTATTGGCTCAACCTGATTTGGTTCCACTTGGTCCTTAGCTCGTTCTGCTTGTGAGACTTTCTCATCAAGCTTGAATCTGCTTTCCAATGCCGCTATCTTGAATAAACTATTTTTCAAGAAAGATGGCATGTCGACTCACAATCACATTGTGGTCTTCTGGAATGTAGAAATAGTATCCTAATGACTCTTTAGGATATCCTATGAATCGAGCTCTGAAAGGACCTAAACTCTAACTTGTCCGCTTGTTGTCTTTTGACATGAGCCGGACAACCCCAAATTCTGAGATGACTCAGACTTGGTTTCTTACCGTGCCATATCTCATACGGTGTGGTAGGAACGGTTTTAGAGGGAACCCTATTCAGTAGATAGATTGAAGTTAACAATGAGTGTCCCCAAAGAAAATCAGGGAGGTCTGTGAAGCTCATCATGGATCGAACCATATCCAATAGAGTCCGATTTCTCCATTCTGAAACCCCGTTGAGTTGAGGTGTTCCTGGTGGAGTCCATTGAGAGACTATGCCATTTTCCTTGAAGATAGTCTAGGAATTCCCGGCTAAGGTATTCACCTCCTCGATCTGATCGAAGAACCTTAATGGGTTTTTCCAGTTTGTTTTTCTACTTCATGTCTGAATTCTTTGAACTTTTCAAAAGGCTTCAGACTTGTGTCTCATAAGATACACATACCCATACCTAGACAGATCATCGGTAAAGGTAATGAAGTAGACAAAATTGCCTCTAGCCGGCACATCAAATGGGCCGCACACATCAGTATGTACTAGGGCAAGGAGATCTGTGGCCCTCTCCCCATGTCCAACAAAAGGGAGTTTAGTCATTTTGCCTTGAAGACAAGATTCACAAGTTGGATATGACTCGGAAAGTCAATGGACTCAATAGCCCATTTTTCTCCAATTTGTTGATCCTATCTTCTGCTATATGACCTAATCTCAGGTGCCATAGATATCTGTCGTTTGGACTATCCCTAGGTCGTTTGGCATTCACGTTTTGCTCGATAGTTAGAACAGGTACATCAATATGTAGCTGATAAAGACCATTAATAAGGAAACCATTTGCAATTTTATTTCTTTCATAAAGAATGTTACAATGGTCCTTAAAGAAGGTGATCACATAACCTTCTTGTGCTAAGCATGAAACAGAAATCAAATTCCTGCTAGCTGCAGGCACATAATAACAGTCTTTTAAAACTAAGTCTAAACCAGATGGTAATCGAAGAGGGTATGTTCCCACGGCTACTGCAGCAACTCTTGCTCCATTACCGATGCGTAGGATCATGTCTCCATCCCTCAGCCTCCTGCTATCCTCAAGACCCTGCATAGAAGTGCACAGATGAGCACTAGAACCAGAGTCAAGCACCCAACTGGATGCAGAAGAAACCGTAAGGTTAGACTCAATAACGAGCATACCTCCAGAAGGACCTTCCTTCTTGTTCTTCAGGGTGGCCAGGTAAGTAGGGCAGTTCCGCTTCCAATGGCCGTCGCTGTTGCAATGGAAACACTTTCCTTTGCCATCGGCCTTTTTCTTCGATTCTGCCTTCTTCTTCTTTGATCCTTCCACCTTTTGCTTTTTCACAGACTTCTTTTTCTTTCCATAAGACTTTCTTTTGGAAGAAGTCCGTTCCATAGCAAGAACTGAGCCTTTAGAACCTTTCATAGAAAGCTCAGCGGTAACCAGCATATTCATTAACTCGGCCAAGGAATTTTGAAGTTTATGCATGTGGTAATTCATGATGAATTGCCCATATGCATCAGTCAAGGATTGCAGAATAATATCGTTCTGCAGGTCCAAGTCCAACTTCACACCGAGCTTCTCAAGCTCTTCCATGTCCTTGATCATTGTCAGACAGTGATCTTGGACTGACTGCCCATCACGCATCTTAGCCTTAAAAAGTCATTTCGTGACTTGATATTTGGCTGCGCGACTCTGTTCACCAAACATCTCCTGCAGGTGAGCCAACATTTGGCGAGCAGTCCCGATATCTTCATGTTGGCGCTGGAGCTCATCAGACATCGAGCCCAACATGTAATATCTGGCCTTATTATCTTCGTCAATCCATTTTTCCAGAGACGCTCTCTGTTCAACAGATGGACGGGCTGGTAATGGTGGGAGGGTCCTGGTCCAAAACATGGGTTAACTTCTCGAAACCCAAAATAATTTTGTAGTTCCTGAGCCAATCTTTATAATTGGGTCCAGTCAGTCTATGTGTGTCCAGGATACGTGCCAATGGGTTGGACGCAGACATTTTCCTGTAGAGAGTCAAAGATTCTAGTTAGATACTGTAATTTTGACTTGACCAATTTGTTTAGGGATTTTATTTTTAAACAAATTAGCTCCCACTATTTTCTCGGATCCCTACACTCCCTCTGTAGAGATGCGAAAATCTCCACGATTAATGATTTCTAGTGGGTGGTGCGGTCTCACCAACTGACTCATCACCTCACCTAACAGTTATTGGTGATGGGTTAGCCAATGAGTGAACAACTCTTGTTCAATGATTCTCTAATCATGGTGCACCCAAACTTGGTCTCTAATTCATGAATCTCACCGTATCCGGAAATATTGATCCACTCCTTAGTTAAGTCAGACCCACCATTTGCATAGACTGGGTTCCTAATTGAGTCTCTCACCGTATCCGAAATATTGAGCCCAACTCATCCTCCAGCCCATAGCATCCAATGCCTAATAGACATGGTTGCGTCTTCCCGGTGCAACTGAGCCACTGTATCCAGCCGAGAACAATCAACCCCGGGAAGGGCCCGCACATCTACAATGGTGGAAGACCTCAGACTTAATCTTTTCTTAGGGAGAATTGATTCAGGTCTCATTAAACTAGACTTGGCTTAGTCATAACAATTATGACTAACCTAGTGGCATGGGTTAGCTCGGATTATTGACCACCTCAGATCAGAACTGTGTCAACAGATATGGCCAGGTAAGTGAGACCGGTGGAAGGAATATGCCATTAACTCGTACAAGAACGCATTCAGGTCGAGTAGCTTCCAATTAAAAACCAGTCGGTCGTCTATGCCAAACTTACCTTAGACACCAAATTGTTGAGTCAGAACCAATTGGGTTAGCCTACAATCCAGACTCTAACCTCTGAGCCTAATTAGGTCTTGCTTGATCGTGACTCGATCTTGACCCAGACTTAATCCTATTAGGCTGGTCAATTTAAGCATTGTTGATCCCATCTAACCAACTCTTGATTCGGTTTGATCAACCGCTTAGACCTAATTGAGCTACCCAAGCCCGAACCCAGTATTATGAATATGTCTTAGATCTGAAATTCTCAATTTTAGACCTAATTAATATTCCATAAACTTAATTCTTAATTAAGTAGGGTTCATAAACAAAATATGCACAATAAATCCTAGGGTTTCAGGATCTAGGGTTTTGCAGAAAGTAAGTTTTGGGTTTCTGATTAAGGACGAACACGCAGCACCCCTACACATCATAAGAACACCCCATCGAATGGGAAGAGAGGGCCTTTAAACCCTTCTTCGTTCTTATGACCGGACGGCCAAGAGGAACGCCTTAATCAGGAACATTCAATACTACAAAACAATATCAGATCTATATCATATATCTCATATATAAAGTTAGATCTAATCATGGCATATTTTGCATACATCTCATGTATCAAATCATGCATATTTTCAGATCTAAATTATCTCATAATAATCTAAAAAATTAGATTTAAATTGATCTAATCAAAATAAATTCTAATCTAGACAATTATGTAGAACTATTCTACAACTAGTCTAGACATGCATCAATCATATCTCATATGATATTTAAAAATTAAATAATTTTTATTTGCTATTTTTCAGATGTTATTATAACACTTATAATATCAAAAAATAGTAAATAAAAAGATCTAAAATATGATTTAATCAGATTAAATCAAAAACATGCAAGAACTATTCTATAGAACTATTCTATTCTAGAACTAGTCATGCATATCTTCTAATCTTAGATCCAAATCATTTAATTTTAATTTTTTCTGATTTCAGATCTGATCACATCTCATGTGACATCTGAAATCACTTTATTTTCTAATTAAAATAAATTTAAAATCAGATCTAAACAATTTAGAACCATGGCTCTGATACCAGTTGAAGGGAAATCCTGATTTCCCGGTCCAGGTTCGTTCAGATCTGATCAGATCAAGAGATATATTTCAAAAATTTTTCTCTTGATCTCCAATCAGATCTTGATATGTTTTAGATCTGATTCTTATTATTTTAATAAATAAAATAAAATAAGATAAATTAAATCAAATTTAATTTACCTGATTTGGGTAATCCTATTACCCTGTAGATGATCCTGATTGCAGCGGAAGGTTCTGGATCTTAGCCACGCAAGCGCCTGGCCTCTACCGGTATCCACTCGGGTTGGATCTGGAGATCCTCTTCTTCTCTATCACGCCTCCAAAAATCAGATCTGGATCTGATCTGGAGGATCTTCAAAACTCTTTTGAAGATCTGCAGTCGTCCTTTTGCAGCAGCGCAGCCTTCTTGCTTTTGATCGCCTTTCTTTGATCTGAATCGCACCAACCAAGGTCCAAAACTCCTTTTGGACGTGGAGAGCAAGGGGAGAAGAGACTATGGCATGGAGAAGGAGGGGAGAGGCAGCCTTGGGGCGTGGGGTTTCTCAATTGAATTGCATTAGAATCTGAGTTGGGCGCAGGGTCTTATTTATAGACTAAGCGTGATCCAACTCCTCTTCCTCCCAACCAATCACAACCCTTTGTGAAATCAGATCTAAATCTGATTGGTGGGAATAGAGACCCCTGGATTCCTCCTTAGAGGGCCTAAGACCAGTCAAAGTTGGATTCTTAGAAGAACTCTAATTGGAATCCAAAAAGGGAGATGGAGTCCTTGTCCAACAAGGACTCCTAGGCGCCTCCAACTTGGGCACACGCCTAGGGTGGCGTGCGCCCTTCTCCTTGCCAGGTTCTGGCAGGGGGACAGGCCCCCACCAGCTCTCCAATAGGTGCATGACATGTGGTCAAAAGTCAAAGTGTCAATGGTCAACGTTTGACCAGTCAAAGGTAGACTTTTGACCAAAGTCAAAGAACAAGAAATGGCAGGTGACCAAAAATGGCAGGTAATGTCTTACAAATAAGACAACCTTTTCTGACTTGGACAACCTCCAGTCAGACCATATGAAGGCCTCTGATTGAGCACAAACTCCTTTGGCTCAGTCAGGACAACTTATTTATGATAGTAAAAGAAGAACGTTAGGTTCAATCGAGTGCTAGCACGATTTCCTTGAACCTAATTGAATCTCATTCAGATCAATTGAACTAGATCAGTTCAATTGATGATCACCAGATTCAAACCCTTGTTTGTGTGACCCAGTTAGGTTCAGTTCTGTATGGTAATGGGATATGTCATGATCTCTATCATCGACATCATCGAAACTCCTTTCGATGGATCAGAACTCTTCTGATTCGAACAGCTAGAATGATCGATCATCTAAATCATTCTAATTGCTCCCAAAATCCACCAGTGACACCTAGCAGTATATGGTGGCAACCCATCAGAGCTGAATGCGAACCTCTTGGTGCAGCTACCTGTGTGATTAAGTTCTTCTATCTTGAGCCCCGATCAGATTAGGGTTAAGGTGAACTCGTCAAACCCTAGTCTCTGTCATATGATGTAATCATTCGATTCGAGTCCAATGTGAAAATCTAAATAGAAACTCTTTCTATTATTTCACTCTGCCATGGCCATGGGCTTCTGGACTTGATTCTCATGATCATCATAGGGCTGCTCCTCTACCACCGAGGTAGATAGATTCCATCTTGATGCAATCCAGTTCCTACAATGAACATGCTATAGCCAACATACACCTCAGGGTTCCATATGGCTAGGAGACCGAGTAATGGTGTAGTCAAACTATAACACCCTCAAGGTGAACTGCCGATGCATCTCAGGTCAAAGAACCAGACACACTACTGCAGCATCGAGTCAGTCATTGACGAGAAGGTAGACTCCCTAATGACTACTCGAGGTGGTCACGCTCAGTGCCCTCGTTCTCTAACGAGTACCTGTACTCTCGCTCCGGTGTCTCCACACCGTAGACTCAAGACTCATCTACTAAAGAGAAGCGATTGTACACCAACCTTCCGGATCAATCACCATCCTCGTGATGATCCTATGGTCGGGAGCAATTTATGAGTTAATAATGATTATTCATGTCTTAAATTTTCAACTCTTGAAAATATGAATTATCATTACCATTAACTCAAAGGATGTATCACAGACACTAAATACACATATGTGATAGAAAATAACCCATTTTATTGATTATAGTCAAAATTATAATTTTGCCCCTAGAAGTGTATTACAAGTGTCAGCCAATTCTGGCTTCTAGGGCACATATATCTAACACAACGTAACCATTTTAATTACTGAGAGAAGTACTTCAAATATCACCTCTTGAAAATATAGGGGTCATCCCCGGATTAACTCAAGGGATTTCTCATCAAGCTTGATCTACTTTCTAATGCTGCTATCTTGAATAAACTATTTTTCAAGAAAGATGGCATGTCGACTCACAATCACATTGTGGTCTTCTGGAATGTAGAAATAGTATCCTAATGACTCTTTAGGATATCCTTGAATCGAGCTCTGAAGGACCTAAACTCTAACTTGTCCGCTTGTTGTCTTTTGACATGAGCCGGACAACCCCAAATTCTGAGATGACTCAGACTTGGTTTCTTACCATGCCATATCTCATACAGTGTGGTAGGAACGGTTTTAGAGGAAATCCTATTCAGTAAGTATATTGCAATTAACAAATAGTATCCCCAAAGAAAATTAGGAAGGTCTGTGAAGCTCATCATGGATCGAACCATATCTAATAGAGTCCGATTCCTCCATTCTGAAACTCCATTGAGTTGAGGTGTTCCTGGTGGAGTCCATTGAGAGACTATGCCATTTTTCTTGAGATAGTCCAGGAATTTTCGACTAAGGTATTCACCTCCTCGATCTGATCGAAGAACCTTAATGGGTTTTTTAGTTTGTTTTTCTACTTCATGTCTGAATTCTTTGAACTTTTCAAAAGCTTCAGACTTGTGTCTCATAAGATACACATACCCATACCTAGACAGAATCATCGAATAAAGGTTATGAAGTAAATAAAATTGCCTCTAGTCGGCACATCAAATGGGCCGCACACATCAGTATGTACTAGGGCAAGAAGATCTCGTGGCCCTTTCCCCATGTCCTACAAAAGGGAAGTTTAGTCATTTTGCCATGAAGAGAAGGATTCACAAATTGGATATGACTCAGAAGTCAATGGACTCAATAGCCCGATTTTCTCCAATTTGTTAACCCTATCTTCTGCTTATATGACCTAATCTTAGGTGCCATAGATACCAATCATTTGGACTATCCCTAGGTCATTTTGATTTTATGTCATTCACATTTTGCTCGAAAATTAGAAAATAGATACATCAATATGTAACTAATAAAGAATCGTTAATAAGGAAACCACTTTGCAATTTTATTTCTTTCATAAAGAATGTTACAATGGTCCTTAAAGAAGGTAATCACATAGCCTTCTAGTGCTAAGTATGAAACAGAAATCAAATTCCTGCTAGCTGCAGGCACATAATAATAGTCTTTTAAAACTAAGTCTAAACCAGATGATAATCGAAGAGGGTATGTTCCCACAGCTACTGCAGCAACTCTTGCTCCATTATCGATGCGTAGGATCATGTCTCCATCCCTCAGTCTCCTGCTATCCTCAAGACCCTGCATGGAAGTGCACAGATGAGCACTAGAATCAGAGTCAAGCACCCAACTGGATGCAGAAGAAACCATAAGGTTAGACTCAATAACGAGCATACCTCCAGAAGGACCTTCCTTCTTGTTCTTCAGGGTGGCCAGGTAAGTAGGGTAGTTCTGCTTCCAGTGGCCATCGCTGTTGTAATGAAAATACTTTCTTTTGACATCAATCTTTTTCTTTGGCTCTGCCTTCTTCTTCTTTGTTCCTTCCACCTTTTGCTTTTTTGCAGGCTTTTTTTTCTTTCTATAAGATTTTCTTTTGGAAGAAGTCCATTCCATAGCAAGAACTGAGCCTTTAGAACCTTTCATAGAAAGCTCAGCGATAACCAGCATATTCATTAATTCGGCCAAGGAATTTTGAAGTTCATGCATATGGTAATTCATGATGAATTGCCCATATGCATCAGTCAAGGATTGCAGAATAATATCATTCTGTAGGTCCAAGTCTAACTTCACGCCGAGCTTCTCAAGCTCTTCCATGTTCTTGATCATTGTCAGACAGTGATCTTGGATTGACTACCCATCACGCATCTTAGCCAAAAGTCATTTCGTGACTTTATATTTGGCTGTGCGACTCTGTTCACCAAACAACTCCTGTAGGTGAGCCAACATTTGGCGAGCAGTTTCGATATCTTCATGTTGGCGCTGGAGCTCATCAGACATCGAGCCCAACATGTAATATCTGACCTTATTATCTTCGTCTATCCATTTTTCCAGAGACGCTCACTGTTCAATAGAAGGACGGGCTAGTAAGGTGGGAGGTGGAAGAGAGTCCCCTGGTCCAAAATATGGGTTATCTTCTTGAAACCCAAAATAATTTTATAGTTCCTGAGCCAATCTTGATAATTAGGTAGCCGGTCAGGTCTGTGTGTGCTTTTCAGGATACGTGCTAATGATTGGAAGCAGATATTTTCCTACAGAGAGTCAAAGATTCTGTTTAAGACTGACTATAATTATGCTATAACTCAATTTATTAGAGAGATTTTATTTTTAAACAGCAAATTAAGCTTCCACTATTTTCTTCTCGGATCCCTACACTCCCTTTGTAGAGATGCAAAAAATCTTCACGAGATTAATAAATTTCTAGTGTTGGTCGGTCCTCATCAACTGACTCATCCACTCTCACCTAAACAGATTAACTGTGATGGCCGTTCAGCCAAATGAGTGAACAACAAATCTTGTTCTAATGATTCTCTAATCATGGATGCACCCAAGACTTTGGTGTATTCTCTTAATTCTGTATGAATTGCGGCATCACTATATTCAGTTAATGATATTCTATTATATTTTGATCACTACACACTAGTAAGTCAGTATCCCATTCCCTATTGCTAATAAACTATGATCTACTCATAATGATGGTACTCTAAGCCGTACCAAAAATATTGCAAACTCTATCCTCCAGCCTGTCATAGCTGATCTCAGAGTTGACTCTATAAGACTGATGGTTGCATTTTCTTGTTACGGTCAATGCAACTTGTAGACCTACAATATTAATATCCATTCGCTCAGGCAATTTAACATACGAACCTAATGCTGGTGAGTGAAAGGAATCACCATAATAGTCGGTTGAATACAAATGTGAGGATCTAGACTTAATCTTTCTTAGGGAGAATTGATTCAGATTCTCATTAAACTAGACTTATCATAGTCATAACAATTATGACTAACTTAGTGGCATGGGTTAGCTCGGATTACTTG